>JAWQUT010000548.1:101074-112156 GCA_033807755.1 Ellobium chinense | reverse complement strand
GGGGGGGGGGGGGGTTGTATATTCACATCCTGCCATAGAATACTATACTGCTTGATGTCTTGAAAGTTCCTCCTTTGATAGTTTAAAAAAAAATGGCATGGATGTTTCATTGCTATGGCTTGCTAGTAAAGCTTCTTTATGGTTATTCGAGGTAGGATATGGACGAAGTAGTAGATGTCGTTGCGAAAAGAGAGAATATAATGATGAAAGAAATAGCATGCAAACTTTTAGGTACCTTTTTTCAAGACAGAGAGGGGTGCGATAACCATGGGAAGCTGAGAAAGTAGTGGAAAAGGCAGGGATGAGATTATGACCCTCGCTTTCCTACATCTGCCTTTGGGGGACTCTGTCTGTGGAGCAGTGTGGCCCAGTAGTTATGGCGTTCAAGACTAGATGATCATAATATTGAGTGTCCATAAAAGTGTTTCATTCACATTTTCAGTTGTTCCCTTGTCTGTAAAATGAGTGCCTGGCAGAAGGCAGTAAAAAAGATATTGTTTTGATCAGCAGTTAATAATGTCAGCGACACTGCATGCAGAAGACCAATGAAAAGAGTTGGGGTGTTGTCCATAAAAATTAATTTAAAGTTATAGATTCCTAATTGGGTGAAAATAGTATTTGATCACATGCCTTTGGACATATTATGGAGATTGGGCCCTAGATTTGTGAACCTGCGTGCACATTAGTTTGCATTCTTGATTTTGTAAGCTAAACTTGGAGTGTGGGTCATTTACTTCGGTCGGAGCACTTATCGTTAATGTATCGGTTCGTAGCTCAAAAACGAAATAAAGACCTATATTTAATAAGCTCATTGAATTCTGCAAACTGTTGAGTGAAAGTAGAGAAAACAATTTAGTGGCTGAAAAGGGGAAATCGGACTAGACTTCTGTAACTTTTATTGTATTTTTCATTTCACGACCACGGTTCGAGATTTCATTTTAGCTGGTTAATCTGAAATATCGTAAACTTTTGTCCAATGTTTTGAGGCCAATCATGGTAATAAAATGGTTTCTTTTCAGTTTAAATAGAATACCATTTGTCTTTCTGAATATGTCAGCCCTGAAGCTTGCAACCAAGCTACAGTAGAATTTTTATATTACTTTACTTTATTTTACTTTTCCGATCCAGCTGTCACTTGAGCTTGAGCCCTTTGGCTTGACGCCATGGTATACTAGATATTTGTGCTTTGGAGTTGTGTTCTGTCTCTATTTAACGTGTTCCAAATGCCTGAGAGAGAATTTAGTTATTAAAAGTTACATACTAAATAATGTTATTACGTATGAAGTTCACATGCATGGATTCATTATTGTTCTGTCTATCTAAATAGTGTTATTACGTATGATGTTCACATGCATGGATTCATTATTGTTCTGTTAATTTAAATAATGTTATTACGTATGATGTTCACATGCATGGATTCATTATTATTCTAGCTATTCACCATTCAGGTGGACCTAGATTAGGCCTATACCTCAATATTAAGTACATTTTCTCCATGCATCAGGGCATACCTTACATCGAGGTTCCATTGTATATTAACTTGAAAAAGGGAGGGAAAAGGTTGCCCTTGCCTTATACACTGACCGAAAAAATAGGTTAAAATGCGCAAGGCGAGCCTCGGTCTAAGGCGGCCACATCTCATGGGAACGAAACAGAGTGGTCGCCAAATGCAAATTCAACTTTGTAGGTCTTGATACATTTTTTTCTGTCACACTTTCTTTATCTATATTCTTAGGCTTTACACCAAACATCAGCAATACCAACATTAATAACTATCACTTCTGAAAGTATACCATTAACTGCAATACCAGAATAAAAGTCAGAAGGGTCCAGTGACATTTCTTTTTTTTTTGTTCCTGTGTTCTGCATCATGGTAATTCGTACCTGTTCCTTGAGCCAGCTTCTGAGGTGGCACAGATCTACCCCATGGCTATTTAAGTTACCATTCTGCTCAAAAATTTATTGTTAAAAATACTGGATCTTCATTATTTTGAAGCCAGTTGCGGGTTCTTGAGGTTAAATAGGACGAGAATGCACACACACACACAAAAAAGGAGTGGGGGGGAAGGGGTTTTCTTTGGTAAATCAGAAGGCATTGGAAACGGTTGATATAAAATCTAATGAAAACTGACCTCAATATGAAATATATTTGAACTATTTAATAGCTTATATAAGAACAGTGCTTGATTTCAAGTGAGCGAAGACACATATAAAGGGATGCAATTGCGACAGGTTGAATTCAGTAAAATTTAGAGGCAGCTTGGCCCTGCGGGTTGTGAGTCGTACTTACAATCTGAGGATTGTTATGTCTAAGGTTTGTGAGTTCAAAATCTGAATCGGACAGCTTGTGCTTTAATTCTATTCCTCAGTCTACTCAGGTGTAAATGAGTAATTCCCTTAGGGCTGGGCAGAGGGAGAACAACGACGCTGTACCGCGGCGACTAGCAGTGCCTTTGTTAAGGATTTAAATTGTAATATTGTGTATTTATATGTATATTTATACTGTTTTATATTTTGTGCATTATGAATGAAATGTTTGATAATGTATGACGTTCCTCCCCCTTTAATGAAAACTAGAGGGATATGCCTTGTCACCCGATTACACATGGATGCCAAGATCATCATCTCTGATGTGCCACCTTGGGCTGTTATTCCTTACGGAGTATATAAAAGTCCTATTGTCACAATAATTATTCATAATGCGCTACCAGAGCTTGTTAATGGTTACAACGGAGCAGTTTGCAGTTCAGACTATTTTGTGACAATATGCACGTGTATGAATTGTTGGTCATCGTGGTGCGGCGCCCTAATCGGCTACACCTGAGTGTATTGAGGAAAAGAAGTTGAGTATCCTCCCCAGTGACTCTACAGGTTGCAGGACGTTGCCAAAGTGTAAAAGCCTCTTTGAGACATTTAATGAAATTTTCTCCTCGAACCATAGGAACATTCCGAGATGGCCAAGGCTGGTCCAAGGGTCTGGTGCCACTACTGTGCTCAAATATATACTGTTGGCAGTGGCGGTCTTTCATTTAGTTTTTTTTTCATAGCTTTAAATTAGATAAAAAGGGGATGAAATTAAATTTTGGTCTTCGTTATCGTTTGCAGACCACAAGCCCGTAGAAATGAAGCCCGCTGATGACAGTGGGAGACATTGCAAACCGTCTTACCTGGAAGCCGAACCCATTGACCTCAGACTTCAGTCATTATTTTGTGAGTGCAGCTCATAAGCCATAGGCGGCCGTATTGTGTAACGCCAAAGATTTGTGTCAGAGAAGCTATCCTTGTAAATCCTGATTATGAGGAAAGAAAGGGATAACAACATGTGACCTAGACTATATTACGTAGTTTATGATCTAACATCTGCTGGGTGAGTTATGGCATACATCTAAACTTTATTGAAAGTAAAGAAAATGAAAAACAAGCCAGCTCCTCGAACATGTAACTCACAGATAAACAATCGAGCAAGGTGGAAACGAAATAGACACTTCTGCAAGTCGGTTGTTGAATTGACAGACAAACAATCCATCACATCGGAAATGGAACTCACGGACATACAGTCCACAAGGGAAATGAGACAGACACCACCTGCATGACGGATATTGAATAGACAGACAAACATTGCGACAGATGGGAAATGAAGCAGACTAACAAAAAAATCCGGCACATGAATTAGCTGACAAGGAGGATGGAAACCATCATCTTTGCAAGCACTGCAATGCAGGAACATGTGGCCATATGCATAATCCTTGAGTTAATTTGCCATTTGCTTAACTACGGTAAAAACTACAAATGTTTTGGGGGGTTTCCCGTGGTTATCGCAATACGTTAATTATTGTAAGGATTATGTATACGACCAGAGGTGTGGTTTTCGGGTCCACTGAGCTTTAGGCCGGACAAAAACAAGTGTAGATCGGTTATATCACAAACCATGACATGGCTGAGACAACACCTTTAGTCTACACTGAAAGAAGCAAAACGTAAACTATTGTGGGAGTTACTTTTATTGCCACAACGTACTACAAAGGGCTTGAGGGTTAACAGACTTAAAATCTGCAATCAAGTTCTTGAAGTAAAGGCTTTACTAATTTATATTTCGTGCCCTCAGGAGAGCGAGCTTATGTAATTCATAAATGATAACAAATTTAACAAGTTTATTTAATAGCTTAATATACATCATGTGCATGAAAGCAATACAACAGAGGACACAACTTCATACAATAATTGACGACAAATCAGAACATACATGGATACAACGCAAGCGCACAATAACGATAACAACGTGGCACTTTCAGCCATATATGTTTCCTTGCAATCTGAGAATATCAACGCATTCTCTAAACAATGCTTTCACCTCAGAGCGAAACTTTGACCCCGTGGCACAATACAGGGCAAAGTTCAGGGCATTGTTTGTAAACACCATGTTGTTCAAAAGATTATAGATGGCCAGTCCCATTCTTGTGTCATAACCTTGCCCAAATGCCCATGCGGCCGACGGAAAGTTGCACACAACAAATGTTATATTGATAACAACAAGGGTGATCGTTAAAGATTGCTCCCTTTTCCATTTCGAACCCCGTTCCCTTGGCAAATAGTGGCTGTTATTGCGTTTCTGAGCTGCATAGTTTGCTCTGTTGGTTGAGCTCGGGTTGCCAACTTCGACCACTTCTGCTTCCGGTTTCGCACGACTGCCCATCTGTGTCATGACCCTCTTCCGACTGTGGATAACACCGATCACGATGACGATGTTAAAAGCAATGAGTAGCAAACTGGGAACTATGGCAAACAACAATCCATCAAGAATCCACAAAAATACTTCCACCTCTTTAGGTGGTTTCAGGTACTTGCAGTGAAGAACCCTGGTGGTGTTTGAAACTGGGTCTGTCATACGCAGATCTCCGTAGATCAGGGCGAATGGCAAACCGGCAGCACACGTGGTAATGAATAGAGACGCGATAATCATACTGGTGCTGAAGCTGTTGCACCACATGTGTACTCGATGCGGCCAGATAATCGATACGACCCTTTCGGCAGTGACTACCACAAGAAGCCAGCTACTGCTATAGAAACATACTTGAGAGGCGAACATTCGGAGACGACAGGGAATATCGCTGACTTTGTAATCGGGCTGCACTTGCAGAATAAAGAATTGCGACAAGCCGGTGGAAAGGACGCCTAGATCTGAAACCGATAGTATTCGGAGGTAAAGAGATGTATTGCTGCCTCGAAAGGCTTTCCGACTGAACACAATGAATGAAAGCGGATTGCACACCCATCCTAGGATTGATAGCAGTAATCTGTAGTAAAAACATATAATGTCTACGGCCTCGTAAAACCAGTCTAAGTCTTGTGATGGGCTAGGAGGAAGAGTGATATATGTATTATTATCTAGGACAGTTCCACCTTTCATGTCTCAGATCAGATTCTGTATTACATACAATCGCTCGTGCTGCTACTGAGAACGGTTTTGCGGCGGTAATCCAGATGGTTATGAGGAGATGAGATATTACAAATACTTTGATAACTGCACTTCGCAGGTAGCTGGACCTCTGTCATGTAAGATTCTCATCAGAAATTTTTCTCCACACTGTTAGTCTTTTTTTGTTGAGAATTCGAGTCATGAGTGATTGATTCTATACCTGCTGTGCACTGACGATATAAGGGTTTGGTATCAGGTAAAAACAGAATAGTACCACCTTAGTGAGTGTCAGGAAGTCAAAGGGCCCAAACACTTATTAGACAGAGCTATTTTTCTGGTGCCTGGCTCTTTAAGAGAGTTTCCTGTTTATGAAATCTGAAATCACATTCCCCGGTAAGTTTATTATTGTTCCCAAATGAATAGCATATGCATTATAGGTTTCATTATAATTAATAATTACAAGGGCAATTGGAAGAACTCTTTGTCCCTAATCAGAGCAAGAAACTCTTAGTGAGGGGAAATTACATCACAGGAATGCCGCAAAACGAAAGGTCCCAGAAAAGTCTTGTGATTTATCTACAAAATTGCCGATAGATAATTATAGTTCTCAGGTTTATAATTAAGAGAGCTTTTTCATTTTGGTGGAGTAGAAGAAGGTAAATTATTATGTCCACAGGTTTTGTTTCCACTATTTTGCTAACGTACAAAGACTTCAAGGGGACTATACTTAAAGGCAAGAAAAACGAAGGTCTACACAACCAAGACCGTCGCTTAGTCACAAACAGCAACAAGAACAACAAGAAAAGAAAATAAAAACTGTTAAAAGAACCAAGTTTTGTAAAACCACTTTTTAATTACAATGCGCATTATGCATTTAATTTCAGTCTATCTATAATATTCGTCCATTGCACCGCTAAACCTGCAGGATGCATTCAATACTATGCGTCCCCTTGCGATACAAGGGTGAATACGTTTGCCACATAACCTATTAAACTACTTCCCACGAAGCTTTCAATGTCTTTTATTGATAGTAACGAGAAAAGGGATCTTGGGAAGAACATGTAACCCCTACATCCACCGATTGCCGTTGCCTTCCGTTACAGCAGTGAAAAGTGTTGGAAAGGCAAAACTTTGACAGCTGTCTTTCTCATCGGAAGGGGAAATGCTATAAGATTCTGCATGTTTTTGTTGGCTGCGTATTCACATCTTGCTGTAGAAGACTAGACTACGTGATGTCTTGAAAGTTCTTCCTTTGGTAGTAAAAAAACAAAATATGGCATGGATGTTTAACTGCTATGGCCTGGATGGAAAGCTTGTTTATGGTTATTTGAGATAGGATATGGATGGAAAAAAATTGATGTCGTTGCGAATAGAGAGAGTATAATGAAGAAAGTTGCATGCATGATTTCATGTAAATTAAATTTTTTGCTAGAGAGAAGTGCAATAGCGATGGTAAACTGAAAAGTAGTGGAAAAGGCAGGGAAAGGATTGTGACTTTCGCATTGCTACATCTGCGTGATGGAGACTCGATCTATGGAGCAGTGTGGTAGAATAATTGCAGCGTTTAACTCAAGACTTGATCAATTGAAAGTTTTGAGTTCGAATCTGCAATGGCCATGTTGAGGATGCCTTTAAAATGTTTCATTCACACTTTCCCTTGTCCGTAAAATGGGTACTTAGCTATAGGCAGTAAAACATAAATTGGAGTAATCAGCACCTAAAAATGTTAGCCACACTGTATGTTGCCCTGACAGCNGGGGGGGGGGAGGGAGGGGGAACAACAAGTGATGTTGTCCATAAAGAAATGACTGTATTTCTCATTTCACGACACCATTTCGACAAGTGATGTTAGCTGGTCTCGAACAATTGATTTTTCTTGATCTTTAAACCTGGAATATCATTTATAATATGTAAAAAGTGACTATTGCCAAAACTCTTCAACTGTGGTGTAGGATATTATGAAAAGAGGCAAATGTAGCAAAGATAATTTCTGTAAGTGTAGCTCTACAGATATTCTGCCTCGGGTCAAACCAACAGTCAGTAACCTCGGACAAAGAAAAAAGAAAATGTAAAGAGAATTAAGGGAAAAATCTGTGAAGTTAATTGTATAGAAAGGATGAATGAAAGAAAAATAGGGTAGATATGAGTAAGAAATAGTAGCGGATAAGCAAAATGAAAGGATCCATAGTCTAAGCAATGGCCTTTTTCAGCACGGTTCTAAGTTCTAAATGGCAGGCAGCCTATTTCATGTCAAGCATGGCATTGTGGTAGTTGCGGTTGTTAGTATAAACAGTTGCTGTTCATTGTGTAGCATCTGGCACCTAGGCTTTATACAAGAGCTGTACTGCGGACTACTCGCATGAACAACCGGAGTTTTTTGGTCCTCTTTCTTTCTCTCAAAAGAGTGAAAAAATGAGGTGAGGGGAGAGCACTTCCCTCGGAAATGCGCACAGGAGGTATGAATGGAGAGTACTTTTTTTTTTAAAAAATAAAGAGATTTGAAAGACATCATCCCATTAGTGTAAACTCGCTTTGGCTTAAGATTCTTTTCAGGGTAACGAAGTGTCATCTTTACTTAAAGTCAAGGGAGATCAACAGTGCATTTTTCGATTTAACAACATAGTCACAGCTTATTTTACAGGCTTGCTTTTACAGGCTTGCTTATGACGCCAGTGTTGGTACATAAAGTCGTATCTCACATTATTTCGAGAGAGTTAAACTTTAATAAGAATGGCATCTAAGTTTACAGTGGAGATTTACCAAGAATCCGATCACAGATTACTGCATGTAGTTGAAAAGATGATTTTAACCTGCTCATTTGTGCATCCTTCTATCATCGTGATGTTTAGAATGTCGGTGTGTGAGTGTTCCTTATATACTATCGCGAGTACTGAATCAGATTTCTTGCCGACACCTTTGCTATGGGTTTGGCAGTTCAACCTTTCATATTCTGTGTATATCTCGTTCCCTAAACGTATATGAACAATATCCACATAACAATAAGTTTAAGAAATTAATTTGATATAAGACCAGAATATAACTGTGATAGATTTGCGAACGATTATTAGCGATGGGGCATTCAACAAAATTTTAAACTATTCTGACTACTTCACATCACACTATCTAACAACTTTATAGTATACATTTTACATTTTACGCAGTATAAATGATACAGAGCATTCATCTACACAAGCCATCTTGAATTCCTAACAGTTGGGGATTTTTTTTTGTTATAGTTTTTATTACAGTGTATTTAAATATTTTTTCTTACTAAATATTTTGTAAAACTTCCCTAGAATATTTATGCTCTTTCAATTAAACAATTATATTAGAATGTGTATAAAATCCTCCATTCATGAATCTACTTCTTTCAGATACAAATAATTCACACATAAATAGGACATGAAATTCGTCTCCTGAACTTTTTTAAAAATGGCATTTTTTGGAATTTAGTTCTTTACCCTCCCACCTTCCCGTTTCCGTTCCCACTTTCACAAACAACCACAGACACGCTTGTGGACACACACAGACAGACAGACAGACAGACAGACAGACAGACAGACAGACAGACAGACAGACAGACAGACAGACAGACAGACACACACACACACACACACACACACACACACACACACACACACACACACACACACACACACACATACACACACACACACACACGAACTCCTCAAGCCCATTTGAACCTTAATTTTAAGACAACGACGAGAACGTCACAGGAGCAGTTGGATGATGACAAGAAAAGTAACTCACGAAGCATCAGGGAAAAGAGAGATAAAGAGTGATAAAAACCACCAGTGGCCGTTTGCATAATCCGTACGTTAGTTAACATATTGCGTTAACCACAGTGAACACTACTACTGTAGGAGTTTCCCATGATTACCGCAGTGCGTTGATTAACGTAAGGCTTATGCATACGGCCACAGATCTGTGAAAGCACTTCATTGGGTTTTAGGAAACACAGCAGAGTAAAACCTCAAAAAAAAAACAAAAAACCTATTTAAATAGACCATAATTCCGAGTGAGATCATGAGATCTAACAACATATTTTTCGTGTCACAGGTTTTCATACAACTATGATTTCTGCCAGTTAAAAAAAAAAAAAGAAGAAATAAAGAGCAATAATCTTTCTGCCATAATCTTACAAACTAAACTAACAGACGAGAACAAAAATGGTAATTTATCTCTGCTATGCAATGCAGATTGCGTAACGTATGGGGGTTTTTTAAAAAGTTAATTAAAAGCAAGCAACTTGTAAATTGCCACATCTGTAATCATTAAAGACAACAAGATATCAGTATTCACCCACGCTCTTTATTTCTAACCGGATCGCATATCATAGCAATCAATACGTGGAGCAAGACTTTCTTACGAAATGAAAGTGAAATTTTGACCGCATACAAAAAAAACAACACATGCTGTACCGCGGCGAGTGTGTGTGTTGTTTTTTTTCCTAAATGTTTACTTATAGTTTTTGTGTTGTCTGTTATGTTTAGTTTCTCCTGGAATCATAGATGGGAAAACGGCGAGGCGTTTTACAAGAAAATTCGAACGTTTTAAACTTCTTCCATCACTCGCTCATCTGTTTTTCATGTTATTTTTAAGATGGTGAGATAATAAGGTTATGATTGATGTTAGAGTTCAGTAGCAATAGGCAGTATCGTTTCCGAGTTTCGTGCTTAACAGAATTTTCGGAAATATCGAACGCGTCGGAAATATCGGAACTAATTTCGATTCTCTCCCGATTCTCAGTGCCAAAAAAAGCTCCCGATTCCTCCTTGCAAAGCCTAGCGATATCGTAAGTATCGAAAATCTCAGTGGGTGTCGAAAATGTCGCATTGAAGTTAATTTCAATCCTTTTCCAATCCTCAATTCCAAAACTATTATTGTCTTCCCAGTACAAAGCATTTTGTCATCAAACGCATTGAAAGAAAAAAGATTATCGAAATGCCTATCACACACAAAAAGGAATGAAAATTAATCGATACATGCAATATTTACAATTTGAGTATCGGGATCTTTAAACTTAAGGTTTCGGCCCATCATCAAAGTGCAGTAAAGATCCCCTTTGCTGAACGCGAGCTGATGATTTTGCCACCGCCATTAAATCATGCTGTCTAAAGTCAGGAGCTCGATGACTGCGGAAAAAAAATAAAAAGGAAAATAAAAACGTAGTCTATCCTGTTTGTTTGAGAAATGGCAAAGTTTTCGCACTGTACACCAAAATGCAGTCCTAGGTGTGTTTAAGCTGACCCAGTTTTCGTTAACATCCAGGTTTGGTAACATCCAGATTTTTGTTTTTGTTTCTGAGTATTTGTTTAATTTTCTCTACGTTGCCAAACTATGCCCCGACGTACTACAATTATTTTCTCTTCCACGTGATTGCGGAAGAAAACGGAATTCGTTGACCACAAACGTTAATCCTTTTGCGGAGGCTGAGAAGATGGGTGACACGCCTATGTATTAGATCAAACCCGACTTCAATACTTGAAATGCAAAAGCACTACATGACATTTCCCCGTGGCTTTTTTATTTATAATACGATATGATTTATCGTGTTTTCCTTTAACATCTTGAAATGTGACTTTTTCAAGCTTACAAAGACAACATGTAGCCAAAAATCGCAGACCACTCCATCACCCCCCCTC
>JAWQUT010000548.1:74055-91294 GCA_033807755.1 Ellobium chinense | reverse complement strand
ATATGGAAAGTGCATGAATTTGTGATTTGGCAGTTTAGTCACCAACGGCTGTGTTCAAACAATGGGGATACATGATATTTATTATACGAATAAGAATACAAAACTTAATTTTGGTTCCTAACCTGCCAATGTTGAAGAGCGAAAATTAATGCGACACCGTCTAGTGCTAAGCTGACAAAGCACTATCACAAACCATTCGATACTGAATAATTTCGAATGCAACGGAGGAGGATACTGAGAACCTTCAAGTTATAAATTGCGGATTGCGTTTTCAATGATATCGTAATAAACTTGATGCAAAAACATGAAAGTATTTTAACGAATGCAATAAATGAAATTTTAAACTGAACGCGCAGCTTTTATTTCACCCTTTTGGGTTGTTACCGCAACTCGTATTCGTTATCGAGAACAGAATTGCTCTCGCCCGCCCTGCAACATTACACCGGTGTCGTTAAAATGGAAACGCCCGTGGTATCTTTTAAGGTGGGTATTCTTTTGATTACAATTGAAAGCAGTTAATGTTGATCTAAAGTCGTGAAATACCGTTTTATAAACTTAGACAAAAAGTTTTGGAGTATTCTGAAATAGACTTTCAGCGATCAGTTATGTTCTAAATCGCTGAACTAAAATTTCATCAACACGCCAGCCTAAAAAAAGTTCCGGCCTAATGCGTGTTCCAAAAATTAAAATTCGTTTTAAAAAGATATGCATGTTTACATTATGGAGAACACTACCAAATGTGAAAACAAATATTTGGTCATTGTTTCCAGATGATTTCAACAGACCTTTTACAAGGAAAAGTATTTGTTTCTCACTTAACTGTAAGTAGGGTAAACACAGGAAACGTCCGCGTTTTTTCGCATCTTCAAGACCCATTTTTAGGTGGTTCCAGTGGTGATACCATGACGGCCCACCTCGTTTTAGAATCAGAAAAAGATGTAGATTTTACCATGTGAAGGTCAATTTGGTATCACAAAGTGCACGATTTGCACGCAAACATGTCATAAGCGGCCGGACTATCCTGCTAAACAGTCAAGGAGATGGAACCTTTTGATCAGGGATGTTGTTACCGTTTTGCACTAGTATGTCTCAAAGCGAACTGAAAGGCAGAGAGAACTCGCGAAATAACTGAGGGTTCTTTGGGTTTAATGCGGCTCAATGAACATGGCGTTGGACTTCCGGTTCCCAGTAGTAAAGAATCAAAATGGTTGGACTCGATTCCTGTCATGGACATCTTAGTGCCTTGGGGAAGAATTTTATTTGGCAATGGGATTTTAGTCAAAATGCCGGTTACAGCATTCGAACTCAAGATCTAAAGGTTGTGAATTCAATCACAGTCGTGCCGTAAATGCCTCTGGGAAGCATTTCATTCATATTTTCCTCGGTCCATCCATCTGTAAATGAGTAAGTGGTTACGGGCAGTTGAAAATATTGTCAGAATACTACTGATTAGCGCCTGTAAATGGCCACTGCACTGTAGTATGCTCCACAGGTAATGGAGAAAGTCCTAGAGTGAACGGGCTTTTAGAAATCAGTGGCAGCTTTACTATGGAAATACATGCTCTTCGGGTGGTTGAAAAAATTTCACTGGGTGACACAGCCTGTTCGGATAATAAGACTTACAAACCTCACTATTATCATAAATTATCAGTATCACCATCATCATCTAACCGACCTTGCCCTTAGAGTACTTTTCTAAATGGATTTTAGAGTTATATAAATTAATTGTTTTGCTTATAGTTATGATTCCTATATTTTCTTATTTTTTTCTTCTCGTTTTCAGGGTGATAGCTGTGGTGTTTCCCCTGAAAGCCCGCACCGTCTGCACAATGAGCCACGCTAAGATGGTGGTTGTCATGGTATGGGTACTGTCGTTTGCATTGGCTGTGCCCAACTTGTTCGCCATGGTAAGTTTCATGTGGTGATGGTGGTGGTGGTGGTAGTATTGGTGCTATATTGTGATTATTCTATTCAGGAGGGAGGAGGGTAGCAATGATGTGCTTGATGATAATGACACAATGGTGAGGTAGAACAGTGTGGTCGAATGGTTACCGATTGATCTTAGTTCGATTTCCAACCACGATCATGTTATAAGTGCCTTCGAAAGCATTTCATTGACATTTTCCTCAGTCCGCCTGTTTGTAAAATGGGTACTCGGCTATAAGCAGTCGAAAATATCTGTAGACTGGTCGTGATCACCCGCGACACTATATGCTCCTCAGGGAGTGGAGAAAGTATTAAAGTGAACAGGCCTGTTAGAGTAATAATAGTGTGAAGTCGTGTGAGTGGGCTTAGCTGGATACGAAACTCTATGACCATAACCATTATCATTATTATTATTGGTAGTAGTAGTGGTGGTAGTATTAGTATTATTATTATCAGTATGTGAAAGTATTGATAATTAAAGTAATAGAAGTGGTATTGGTAATAGTAAAAGCAGAGTGTTAATAATATTGACCTTTATCGTTGTCGTCTTGTTAGTAGTATAGCAGTAGTAGTAGTGGCAGCAGCAGTAATAGTAGTAGTTATAGCAATAGCAGTATATGTGGTCCTCGTCACTGTTTCAAATTCTCAAAACTGGATATTGAGGAAAGCTGAAGAGTCACACAGATACACAGAATACGTCAAGACTAACAAAATGAAAAAAAAAACCAGACGAAGTAAATAATGTCAGACACTTGCACTCGTGTGCCCAGAAATGCAAAATGCAAAACCTTTTAACATGCACTTACCAGCCGATAAGCACGTCTGTTCCAATACAACCACTAAAATGTACTCTGAAGCCAACCAGTACCACACCTGTCGTTGTACCGTGCCAAAGCCAAGCCTAATTTACAGGGCTGATAACTTTGAGGACTGATATGAACTCTTAACTGGCAAGTCGAAAAGTGACTCGTTCATTATATACTGTACTATCGAACGGTGGCACTCCTTCTCCCTGGCATTTCAATTAGGCTTCGCAGCCATCACACAGGTGCGCAAATTCAAATTTTGGCCGCCGGTAAGATTTAATGGCAACTTCGCGGTTTTGCGGAAACTCGAATACCGATTGTTATCGGTCTGGCAGACTTGATAGTGCCTTGGGTATCGTAAAATTATACTAGAGTAATTACTCATCCCACGTTATCTTGGTCTTGATTCATTGTTATTCGATTTCTGGCGTGGGAAGACTTAAGCATTCGTGGCGTTTAAACTTAGCGGTGGTGGTTAGAACTAGACTTCTCAGAAAACTAGCGCTGGGATGGATGATATTTCACTCTCTCAAGAAAAAAGGCGAGGGAGGCCCATAGATTGTTTTTTTGTATTTGATGAGTGAAGATTGGCCTAGGATTGTTTTGATTAGAATCTCTGCCTTTGAGCGCGAAGAACTTACTGTCTTTAACATAAAGAACATAGTGAGAAGGAAGAGAGGATAGGACGCGGAAGAGGGATGGGGGTGGAGGGGGTGGGAGGAAGAACTACTGTTCTGAAGTGTATTGGAAAAGATTCGTCCAAAAGGCATCAGTCATGCTGTTTTGTTGTTTTTTGATTTTGCTTTTTTTTTTTGCTTTGTTTCGTTTTGTTTTGTTTTGATAATTCATTTTCGTTTCAGGGAGAGTTTATTGCACAACTTTTCGATTCTATGAAAAGGGGGGAAAGCTTACAAGGATAAAAGCCACAAAATTCTGCTACAGATCGTATTAGTTCTCAAATTTCGTACTGTAAACGGATATTGAAATATTTGTTTATCAATTACTATTGTCTGAAAATATTCAGAATAATATACTCGTGGAAACGAAACAAGCTTGCTACGCAAAAAGCTATTCGATCGGGCGTATCTGCAAGGAGGGGAGCAAGGCGCATTTGGGCGCATCAGGAGGGAATTTAATTTGTGACGAGAGTGGCGAAAATTGTTCTCGTCTCGGAGGCGAGAGACTGGAAGGAAAGAGAAAGACAGAAAGAGAACTCTATTTTTTTTTTTTTTGCATGCATGCATTGGCCATCAGCGCTAAATGTACGAAATTTGGTGTTCATTACATACCTGGCTTAAAGAAAAAAAAAAGGGTTAGGGGAAAAAAAACAACAACCTTTCTTTAGTTACACGAAATAATTGCAGCACTTAAAATAGAATCGTTAAAGGCAGAGAACGTTTCATTTCTCTCTTAAATGTAATGAAAATTGGAATGAATTGCCTTACATTCACTGACGTGACTGTCAGCGGGGATTTAGCTAGTTGGGTGGTAAACTTCAGAAGACACACATAATTACTTCCGAATCCACTTAATCGCAATCTGTATAATCGCAACGCCATGTAAACAGCACGGTTATCAGATATAAAACACTGCCTATTTTTTTCATGAAAGGCACTGGATAATAGCAACTCCGTTTAATCGTAATAGCGAATAAATTTTGTCAGTTTGCGAGGCAAACATCAGAATCTGTTCTCGTCTAAAAAAAAAATTAAGCCGGCTTTAATCTTTTGAAATATGAAAACAAATCACGGGCTACTAATAAATAATTAGCTCAGTAAGCATAATATCATTTTTGTCTCACTTCCTTAAAGGTATTAGCTAACAGGGTACAGTATCAATGCTGTTCTCGAATATTTTGAGATGCAATGCTGGACTGTCCCAAGTAGTCAGATTTCTACACTAACGCCCTTTTGTTTTTTTGTTTCCATTTCTTCACACAATACAGAAACACGTAGAAGTGGGCGAGTTGATCAAGGCACACTGGTGTATCAAGGAGATTCCCCAACGCCCCTTGTACATCCTGTACGAGACCTATATGTTCATTCTGATGTTTGTGGTTCCCATTGGAGTCATGATCACCACCTACGTCATCATCTGCATTAAAGTGTGGACCTTTACTGATATGAGGGCGGATATGCGGCATGGGAGGTGCGTCATGTGGTAGTCGTGATGGTGGAGGTGTTGATTGTGGTCGTGGTAGCAGACAGGGATTCTGTTGAATCGTTGCTTGTTTGTTGTTGTTGTTGTTGTTGTTGTTGTTGTTGTTGTTGTTGCTGATAGTGATGGCGATGATGGTGTGATGATGGTTGTGCTGGTAGTACTTTGTTGTTGTTAGCAGTATTGATTGTTTTGGTGGCTGTGGTTGAAGTGGGGGAGTCGTGGTGATATATGTGCTGGCATTGGTGGTGATGGTGAATTGGATATGGCGAGGTTAGTGGTGGTAATGGTGGTGGCATTGGTAGTTGCGAAAGTAGTAATGGCGAGCTTAATGGTGGTGTTGGTGATATTTTCTTGGTGTTGGTAGTGGTAGCAGCAACAGGAACCGTGATGTGGTGGTGATAGTTAAAGTGGTGGAGGCGGCGGTGGAGGTAGTGATGCTGTTGGTGATGTTGGTTGCAGGAGCCATAGTGATAGTAGTGATGGTGATGGTGGCGGAGGTAACATGATTCGTGGTGGTTAAGGTGCATTGTGGTGGTGGTATATCATACAACATGTGCGAACCATACTACAATTATTTATTAAGTCCTGTGCAGTGACTGCTTGGAACTCTGATTTCATAATTTGTCAGTGCAAGCCGTAACAGTGATGTAAGCATCATACAGCCTAAGGGCCCCTAAAGAGCACTGTGGTAAACACAGTTCTAATCAATAAGCCCAGCCAGATGAGGGTCCTCGACGACCGCCTACTTGACCAGTACCTAGTTATATAATAGAAGTCTTCCAAATCACTTCAGCGGAATCATGAAAAGGCTATCGGCGTAGGCTTTCTGTTGATGTTCAGTTTGATGAAAGGACACAGATGGAGCCTACAATTTCACTGATGTGTCAAAAAAAAAAAACCAAGGGATCTTTGTGCTGCTGAGTATCATTGTGTTTGTTAAACACTTTTTCCCACTACGTCAGGCTTTAAATTAGTCTTTAGGCAGTGTTCCATAATACATTATCACACAGTCATTTTCCTCTCTTCCTCTATGCCTCTCTCATTTCTCCTATTCCCTTCACACTCTGGGAGCTGTCAGCCACGTGTACTCCAAAACCGTCGAAAGTTGAGTGTTTTTTACTGATGTAGACTAATCATGGGTGATGTTCTTCGGAAACAAGAATGGGGAAAAGAGGGGTGGGGCATGAGGGGAGGGGAAAAAGGAAAGGGGGAGGTGGGGGAGAAGAGATGAACACATCTCATTCAAAATCATTCTCAAAAACTATAACTGAGAACTTTCCGGCGTCCAAACCCGTCTAAAATTGTTGGAACGCAGGGGAATTATAATGTTCTACGCCCCTGGCGTAAAGTAATGAGCCAATGTTATATTCTTGCTCTTGGGTTTAGTAGTGTTGTTGTTGATGAAAAACAACAACGCTGCAAGAGCATGTTATGTCAAAATGGTCAGTAGTTGAGTGTGTTCGCTTCCTTATTTTGGTTAACCAGTAGCCAGTTGAAAAATTAATTCCGCAGCTGCGAAGAGAACTAGATTATGTCGAATAATGTTCTTAACATTAAACTCAGTACAGAAAACTGAGCGAATTTCACAGGCTAAGGTGAACGTCTTTGCCATAACCTTTTGACGTACAGAAAGTCTTTATTTTAAAGTTCGTTAAGCCCAAGCAGACATGCACGGCGTTTTTTTTTTTTACGATTATACCATATGTTATAAACCAGAATCAGATTGAATATTAGATCTCGCTCGTAGATGCAATATGCTCGTAGCATCAGCAAATGCCATATGAGCATGCCTATATCTACTACAATGGTCCGGAAGAGATCTGAACTTCAAAATAAAAGCTCTCTAATATTTCACTTCGTTTTATGTGAAGCACATTTGCCCATGCATACTGTATGAGACAGTTCTTTTGCACGCCATTCCAACCTCTCCATTATTCCATTCCCAAAAAACAACCATCAGATTATCGTTCTTTTTTCATGTAATCACCAGAGTCATTGCCCCTGCCAGCAAGGACCGTTTCAGACAGGAAGTCAGCGGGGCTGAGAGTTCGCTCTTGAACAGTAACTTCGGCGGCGGAGAAACCAGGCAGCCCAGGGGAAGCCGGAAGAAAGATGTGCCGGCTGACGACACCAAAACAACGAAGCAGGTACGAGTCTGTCGTATCTCGTAGCGTAATCCATTCTGAATCCCTCCCAAACCCTCTTAACATCTTCGACTTTAAACTTCCTGTACAAGTCACTCGAAAGTGACAAATTTGAATGATGAGATCTGTCTTATCTTGAGCAACTGTATCGTCACCTCCCCCAACTTGTCCTCCTCATCGTTTTCCTTTATCTCATATTACCACAAAAAATACTCAGTCAAATGATGAACGCACGGTTCCTATTACACGCACAGTGCGTTGTGATCTGAAAGAAGGACACATTTCATTAAAACATAGTAGCGTGAGCTACCTTACTCCATCAAGCTCTACTTTCAGTCACCCATTCATTATAGCTTATCTCTCAACTAGAACAGATTTGTACTAGAGAAGTCTACTGCACTGCTCTCGATTAGTGCTTTTACTGTCTTCAAGCGATGGTTGGAATCCCCTGTTAGACAAAGCCGCCTTTTACTTGACATGTTTATGTTCGTATGTTTTTCTCAGTGACAAATCTCTGTTTCTAAGTTCTTCTCACTGACAGTGAAAATAAGGGATTCGGAAATAGCACATTACACTACGAGTATGTGATGTGGAAATGGAGTTTTGAGGGGACTTGAGGTTCAAGGTCGCGACATCTATTGTTAATTCTGCTTGTCTTGTCTTCAGCAATTGTCTTTTCAACTCCTCCCACTCTAGCCTTTCCCCGCGCCCTGTTCTGTTCATCTCTGCTTCCAAACGTATTTCTGCGAGATGTTTTGCTGCTCGGATGTTTTCACAATTTATTTTTCTGTCTTGGACCTTTCTTCCCTTTAATTTAGTGACACCGATATCGACTGATGTGCTGAAGCTCTTTACTTTTCTCCCAATAGCTCGACCTCTTTTTCATCCTTTCTTCTTTTCTGCTAGGCTCTACCTTGCCCTCCGAGTTGGTCCTGTCTAGTGATTGTGTTTCATGATGTTTTCAAGACCAGAGTATTCTTCTCTTTTCCTCCACTTTATCCTCTAAAATGTTCCTTGCTAATGAATGATAGTAGGTATGTTCATAGAATTCTTTATTCTTTCTGTCCATCTAACCCTCCAAGATGGTCCTCTTTGTGACTCTATCTCACAATAGCCCCTAAACTTTGCTTCCCTCCACTTAGCTCTCTGAGATTGTCTTTTCCAGTGAGTCATGTGTCTTGATATGTCCATATATTATTATTTACTTTTCTTATTTTTTTTTCTTTCCTCCCACTTTGCCCTTCAGCTCTAGTGAACCTTGTCTTTTGAATCGTCCATGTTGACAAAAAAGTTCATGATCTACGACCATGTCCAAAGCAAATATTGGTACTGTATCATATTTTTGTTAGAAACTTTAAGCCAGTTCTAATGACATCGTCACGATCAGATTTCCTGAAGGATCTAAGAACTTCAAAAGTTTACGCATTTAAACAAAATGGCTGTAAACGATTGCATTTTTCTCCAAACTTCATTTGTCTGAAATGCGCCGTTCTGCGTCAGCACAGACGACATGTCCGAAGTATCCTGTAATTTTATTTTCAAAGTTCAAAACTTTTATTAGGCCATATGCCAATACTCACCATTTCACAATACAGTACAATGTTACAAGAATACATTACACTTCAAAGTTCCTCATGCACTATATTTCCACCCATCAACCACTTCTACATCTGACACCCAGACCTTATGTTTTCTACTTTTTTTCCAGCTTGTCTTGATGCTGGTCATAGTTGTGGTGCTTTTCGCCGTCTGTTGGGGTCCCATCCTGTTCAACAACCTCCTGGTTGCCTGCGGGGTCCTCCACCACTTGCATTACGGCTACTTAAAGCCTATGAGGATGGCCTTTCATCTCATGTCCTACTTTAACAGGTAAGCCATACCAGTGGCCGCATACATAGGCAAGACGTTTTGCGTTAATCACTGTGAACACGACTAATGTTTTGGACGTTTCTAGTGGCAACCGCAGTGCGTTAACTAACGTAAGGATTATGTATACGGCACAAGGCCGTTATCACAACGACTCCGCCTGATAGGAAACTCCCGGAACCATATAAAAAGATTTTGACTGAAAGAAAAGACGGTTATACAGTGATTTCTAGAGAAACAGTTAGCCCCGCTTAATCGGAATTTCGCGAGAGCATGGAAAAAAAATAAGAATTAGAATGAATTAATGCTATTATTTAGTGATTTTCTTAAGAAAATACAACTTTGTTATCTGGAAAAAAATCGACGTGATTATTTAGAAGTTGTGATTAGGCGAAGTTCATTTTTTTATGTCGAAATAAATAGTATTTTCTGCTCATTCACAAGTCTTTGTATTCTCACGTGGTGTTTTGATGATGTGGAAGGCATGTACATATCTACATGAAAAGACTTTTCTTTCTGCCGATAGCAGTTGCTATAGGCCAATGAACATTCAAGAGTTAAAGCACTCCATGATAATCACCAGAAGTTAAAGATACAAGTCATTTTCTATAATATCGTCTTCTATGCACTAGCCTATCTTTAGCGAAGAGTTAACCACCTTTGCATTCTCAAAGGAAGGTAGACAAGTCAAGGGAATTAATCATTACGAAAGGACAACTTTGAGATGCCCGTGACCCTTGACACAGCAGTCAATCTTCGATAATAAGTAGGCCTTCGCGCAGTGGAAAACTATACTGTATTTAACCTATTAATGAAGTGTATATGTATTTTCGAGGTCCACCTGAAAAATGAATTGATGACAGAATAATAACGAATCCGTGCAAGTGGAATCCACGCATAACGACTGCACATACACTTGCTGTATTTAAGATAGGTGGATGGATGGGTGAATGAATGAATGAATGAATGAATGAATGAATGAATTGAATGAATGAATGAATGAATGAATGAATGAATGAATGAATGAATGAATGAATGAAAGGAATTATTACAAAATGTACAAGTGTGTGCCTATCTATTGTATATATGTTATTGGCTGTGATGCCTGAATAAAGATTGCATCTTGGATCCTGTCTGTCGAGATTCCACTGTGATTGCCTTTTTTTCTGTCTCTCTCCAGCTGTGTCAATCCCATCGTCTACGCCTTCATGTCCAAGAATTTCCGGCAGTCATTCAAGTTCGCCATCTGCGCATGTGTAAAGGGGAAGGCCTTCGTGAGAGCTTATCGCTTCAGCATGTCATTTTCTGTGGCGATGACACGGACCTCAACACTGTCCAATGGAAGACACGGAAAAGGCTCGAAGAAGAACAAAGGGATTGTGCATGAAGGAGGGTAAGATTTGGATGGATGGATGGATGGATGGATGGATGGATGGATGGATGGATGGATGGATGGATGGATGGATGGATGGATGGATGGATGGATGGATGGGTTCATTCATTCAATCATTCTAACTGCTTCCGTCTACCCTGAACCTGCTCTTAAAATGATATAGTGATGATAACGATGATGATGATGACGATGAAGGATAGAGACAAGAGAAAGGCTGGAAATGCATTGTAGTGCGGAGCACTAATATTTGTTTTTGGTGAGAAGGATTCATACGATAATAATATATCTTCTGCTCTCTCTTTCTTTGTCCAAAGAAACAAAAAANTTCTTTGTCCAAAAAAAAAAAAAAAAAAAAAAAAAACCTTCGGCGTGGGGTCCCATCGTGCCCATGTCTATCTCCGACCCTGACCCTCGTGTCTGAATTCCAGATCAGAACTTGATGCAGATGTAATTAGCAAGAACTATTGTATAAAATTGTGGCTCAATATGACTGACGCTAATCTCTACTATTTTTTGTGTTTGCAGTGATAAAAGCAGCAGCAGTGGAAATGAGAATACGCAGATACACCTACCCGTCCAACAGGATGAGGAGATCATGGAGTTACGGGCCTTGCCTCACTCTTGAGCACCGTAGAGTTACGGCCCTTGCCTCAGTCATTCACTGTGAGACATCACGATCTTTTTTCGGCGCCTGTCTGTTTTTTACTTACTCATCCAGCATCACGAAGTTGCGGCCCTTGTCCCAGTCACAAACTAATCGTCAAACATCATGAAGTTTTCGGAGCAAGCATAGCTTCAGTCACTTCATGAAATATTGAACTGGGGACCTTGTTTCAGATATTATACGTGAAATATCATTAAATTTTTCAGCATTTGTTTCAGTGGAAAATGGTGGACCATTTCAGAAAAGTGGCCTCACCTGAATCGTAAGGCGTAAAAGGCCTAAATAACCTGCCGTGCGTGTCTCCCATGTCACCGTAAAATAGATAAGAACTCTAAAAGGTGTTCTTATCCTGGGGAACTCTAAAAGGTGTTCTTATCCTGGAAATTCTGTATACATTCGATTCCGTTTAATGACAAATCTTTTAATCGCGCCTCCACTTAATCACAATACTTTCTGGAAACAGATTTTTAAAAAACAAAAAAAAACAGTCACGTGAAAATGGCAAATTCTTTTAATCTGAACTATCTCCTTGCCCCAAAAAAGTAGACTGATTCAACGAAAAAATTCACTGATGTGTGATGGCCACGCCCAAGGGGCAAAGCTCAGCAACGTCAAAACACATTTCACTGGACACATGGTACATCATGTATTGAACATTATAACACAAGAAGAAGGAACGTATACAGGCAGACACCCGACATCTCGCATAACATCATCCAGCAAGTGATGATTACCAGCTGAGCCAGTACGGAACAGTACCCGGAGTTCTTACTCAAATGTCAGATGATGCGTGTTATGCAGTGTCGTCAAGCTCATTCCAAATTTGCCTAAGTCATTTCTTGAGGCCTTGAGAAACTGAGCCCTCTCAATCTGTTTGTTCAGAGCAAAACAGTGGAACAGATATGCAGGTTTTAGCTTATAAAATTGGAACAAAATAACAAGTCAAAACTCTACATTGTTTTGATAGGAACAGAAGCTAAATGAAAGATCATAGTACTATAGGTTTCAAGGTTTATTTTCTTGTAGACCAAGGGCCGATAAACAACATCAATCATCAAACAAAAAAAATGGCTCAGGCAAATTACTGTGGAATGTGCGTGACGATGTTGTGAGGTGTATATAAACTGGAGTGCTTTAAACTTCATCATCATATTGTATGTAAATAGACATCACAGTGATTACTCTGTGCCTCATCTCCTGTTGGCGTACAATGTTGTTGTTGTGATATTCGCGGGAAAATTATCATCTTCATTGTCTTCAGTTTCAGTCGTTTGCATTGTGTGAAGTGAAGAGTATTGTTGTTGTTTTGTTGTTTTTGTTCTTGCTGCTGTTGCTGCTGCTGTTGCTGCTGCTGCTGCTGCTGCTGCTGCTGCTGCTGCTGCTGCTGCTGCTGCTGCTGCTAAGTGTTTTTCTTTTCATTGTCACATTTTCTTGTGTGAAATTATCATAAACGACATATTTTCACTTTATGAGGATGTTAATGAAAATATAATATTTATCACAGTCTATTCTTGCAACGTCATTATGTTCAATAGTTGCTATCTTTTCTTTTTTATTGTCTATTTTTATGCTAAAGTATTAATAACATGTTATTTAACGTGAAAACTCTACAAGGACAAAAAATCTACACACACACACACACACAAACACACACACACACACACCACACCACACCACACCACACCACATCACACCACACCACACCACATCACACCACACCACACACACACACACCATATACATACAAAATCTCTTCTTTCCTTTTAATGCCAGCATGCTAGGTCTACCTTGTTTTGTCCAGAGGAAGAGAGGATGAGAAAAAAAAATGGAAAAGAAAGCTAAGAGATTATTTTTTCTAAAAATACAAGTAATCCAGTAATAAAAAGGCACTGAGGGATTACACAGTGCTGCGAACACTACTCTACGAAAAGAAGATTTATGGCTATACGAAAAGTTCAAGTTAGGACAAAATTTCTTTGAAGTGCTTTTTAATATGCGACGGCGAAATTGTAGAAAACGGTACACACATAATAATTATTTGATACGGATGTCTTTCAACGCCCGATTTGACTCGTAAATTTATGGGTCTGGGCTTTGAAATTTTGCCTAGGGCTTGGCTTGTTTCATATAGTGGCAAGGCAAGAACATATAGAAAATATCACTGCCGGGTTCCTAACAGTGTTCGGAAAAAGTAAACTTCACCAAAAAAATAATAATAAGGAAGTTCTAGTAACCTAGATAACAGGTCATTGCAGGTATATTGCAAAATGATCCATATGCCTTTTTTCTCAAATGGTTTTATTGGTAGTGTGGGTTAAGCTGTAATCCTCTCTGACGGACTGAAGTTAGCAATAAAGGTGGCCCACATCTTCCGGCCCCTTCTAATGTCACTGAAGAAAACAGAATGACCTGACCTCCTTGAACTTGATGTACTTTACTAGTTTTAATGCACTGGTCTCATCCCCCTCTCTGTCTTTTGTTTTTTTATAGTGACTTTTTTGGTAAAACGCTGTGTGGATTTTGGTGTTGTTTTTTTCTTTTTTCATCACCGGTTTCACTCACAACAGCCGTGTAAGTCACAATTTTACTGTAAAAGATTTTTGGGGGGGTCAGCAGCGGTTTACCCTCTGTCTCCGAATATATAGAGAAAGGATTCTCCCACATCCGAAAGACATGTTTCATATTTTTAAATCGGCGTGCGTGCGCTTTACGTCACTATATATTGTGCTGCTTACAGCCAAGATGGCTTTATTAAGCCACAAATTCCACCAAAATGACGGTTGTTTGTTTTTGTTGTTTTTTGTGTTTTGATAGGTTAACGTCAAGAAATTCTTTCGGATTTTTTAAATCCTGTTGTTTTTTCAGCTTGAGAGTTATGTTTATTCACAATGCTGCGTTTTAACACAATTATTACGTGAAGAAGAGCCATGCAAATGCGTTTAGATGTGGTTTGGTAGTAACTTCACACACACATACCCGCAAAAATCTACGTGTGCTTTGACAGTTATATCAAACTGTTCCCATGAAAAGTCCAGTCACCTCCACACTTCAAATTTGATTGTGTGTAGTGATAATGTTGTGGAGTGCATAGTTTAATAAAAAAAAAATTAAAAGAGCCATTACAATACCATTGGCTATAATGATATCATAATACCTTTCTTTCTGCCACACGCAAAAAGACCGTAGACGCCAAAGTAGACCAAATTCGCTTTTGAGGCGCCCTTTCATGGAGTTTAATGTTTTCTCCCTCTCCATCTAGATTATTCCATCGTAGCTTTGATACTTTTCGAAATAAGTAACCGTATGCACCATTCATAAATTGATAAAAGATGGCTCAACGTATCTTCCTTCCGAATGATATTGTATAATATTGACGCCACTATATGCCACTGTGTCGAATTGACCATGATAAATCATACTTTTATTAAGCAATTTTATGTTTCAATGTCATATTGTGTACCAAGTAATGCCCTTTTTTTTTCTTCCAGTGCGCGCGCACATTCAAACTGTGGGTCATTCTCGCTCCTGGCTGCATTTTATGAACGTGAACATCAGTTTTATTTAGTACTATCTTCATTAACTATAATTCAAACTTGGTCATTTCTGAATATACTTTTTCACTCTGCTACAACGACTCACGTCATGTACAGTGACCTATCACTGTTTGGGAAGGCATTAAAATGTGCACTTCAGAATAAAGCACTATCAAAACGCAGGATACTCACTCGGTAGTTTTATAATATGAGAAATCGCGTGGCAATGTCGTATTTGTCAGGCCGTGGCCACGTGGGGAAAGTTGGGAAGAGGAAATCAGGGGTGGAGTCAGACATAGTTACTTCACCTGGACAAACATACGCTTTTATGATTTAGTAAACATTTCATATTTCAACATTTCCATTCTTCATTGAAAGAAAAATGCCTTTTGACGTGTTTTTTTTTTTGTAAAAGTCATTAAATGTAGTGTAAAAAAACATTTTACCCGAATAAATTTATGATGAACAGTTCAAAGGGTTCACTGGAAAATATTTTGATTGGGTGCCTATCGTGCTGTTTGACAGTCCGCGGATTTGCATTGTATTTTTTCCTGATTTGCGCTGTTATGGTCGCAGACGTTCTGTAAATATTGTCTTATACTATGAATTCTCATGATGTGAGTCTGAATCAAAATGCAGTTATACATGTAATATGAATGTGAACGTGCAAGTCTGTGGTCCTGTGTCATATTTTTGAAATTGTGAAGTCAGAGCATTGTTACTGCTTGTAAGATGTGGAATTCTGAAAGTGAAAAGCATGTGGGAGTTAATTAATCTAAACTTAATAGTTGTTAATTGAGAGCTTGCGCATTAACAATGGGACATCGTAAGAATTACATTAGTGGATCGGTGCTGAAATGCATCCTTAGTAGCGCTCAACATGCAGGGTGAATGTCACTCTTACGATAATAAGAGATCCCATCGGCAATGCGCAAGTTCTCAGTTGTTAGTACGTGTTTTGTTTTTCGGTGAGGATGGATGGGGGTTACGGGGAGGATGCTAAGTATTAATGAGTAAAAGAGACCTGTTTGTTTTCAAATTCTGATCTTATAGCGAAGGTAACCATGCACATAATATGGCATTTTTCCGGGTTACGATTCATAATTATTACACATTACAACACTAGATCTACATATGAAATTCACATATGATTCTCGTCTGTAACGTACACAATGATCGTAACATCATTAAATACAGTATGAGCATGCATGTTGCTGCCTTAACGGTCTGCAGAATATCCGAATTTGAAACTAAAAGCGCTCTGTTATTTCGCTCGGTAATATAAATGCGTGTATTATTTTATGATGTCTTCAGTATTTATTATTTCATCATGTCTTCAGTATTCTTTTGTACTCTTACTGTGACGATATCGTGTTTGTTACACAAACTCGTGAATGAATTTATGATATATGTATTATGCCCATCAATAAACGTCCATGTCAACACAATTATCGTGTGTCTTTGTTAATTATGTTCGAATATCGTGTTTGTCCTTTACATAGATAGCTGGTTCGTTGTTTGCCTCGGTGGGTGGGTAGATTGATTGGCTGACTGGCCGGCTAAAGTGTTGGCTGATTGACTGGCTGGTGGAGTGAGAGAGAACACTGGAAGTGGGAAATAAGTATGGCGCCATGACGTCATCCCCAAAATAACAGCTGCGCTCCGCAAAAATATCGCTATTTGTATTCATCTGGTTTAAACATGTTCAAAAACCATTTATGCCCATCTAAAGGCTTACAGCTGAGATCGATATTCTGCAAATTTATTCTCTGTCTCTTCTGTATACCAGTGATGTTATACACTTAGGAAAGTAAGAGCTGGAACTGACTATAAAAAAATTCTCGCTGTGTAAAAGTAAAGTTTGAGACCATGGCACTATTACTGGATAAACTCTGCTCATCTTTCAGAATTGTATTTTCACTACTTAAATGCACTCAAGTTTAGCTCATAAATAGCTCATAACTGAACTCAAAAATCTGTATTGAATTAATGTGAGCAAAATAATAATGCAGTATGACTACTTACAACAGTGTCGGCTACCAAATGGGCAGGTTCTGCTACCACTGCAATCACGTCATGGCCTGAATGTTATCTCTGCCCTAAGGGGCACTGTCTGAAAAGAGAGGAAATGTATCCCCACCTCTCCCCCTTCTCCATTTCATAAGTTTTATATACCTTTCTCCTCCCCCCTGACTGATATTTATTTGCCTATTTCCTCCTCCCCTCCGTCCCCCCACTCCATCGCCGTCGGTCCCAACTACTGTTTTTTTTGTAAAGCAAATTTTATTATAATTTTAAACTTTATTATAGTCTATCTCTCTGCTGCCAAGAAACAGTTATGGATTAACCGAATTCCTTATTCTCAAATCACATTTACTCTATGACATTATTTGATAAACAAAACATTTACTAGTCTGTACACGAAGTTAATGTAGACCGTCTGGGGCCATGAAGGACTTGGAAAATGTTTCATAACCTTCTCTGTTTAAAATATATTTCAGACATTCAAATTTAACTAAATCCAGAGGTAATTAAATTCCATAGCTTCATTACGATTATTGCGAATGTAAGCTATCGTTTGTGTGCTTATTACTAAATTGGAGAGATGAGAATGTGACATGGTGAAATATTACGATGCTTTTAAATTCTAAATGCCCCGCATGTGTGTGTGTGTGTGTGTGTGTGTGTGTGTGTGTGTGTGTGTGTGTGTGTGTGTGTGTGTGTGTGTGTGTGTGTGTGTGGGTTTG
>JAWQUT010000548.1:54299-73763 GCA_033807755.1 Ellobium chinense | reverse complement strand
TGTTTGTTTGTTTGTTTGTTTGTTTTCAAAAATGCACTTTTTTTTCCTCTCCATCCCAAACTCAAGAAGGAATGTAAAGGAACACAACAGATCACTTTTGAGTATATGATGGATATTTATTCCAATATTTGGTCGCGCCAGGTTTTAGACATCAGAAACTAACATGTACCAATTTCATTCATTCATTCATTCATTCATTCATTCATTCATTCATTCATTCATTCATTCATTCATTCATTCATTCATTCATTCATTCATTCATTCATCTCTTGTTTCATTCGATCCACTGTGCAAGAATAATTACCTAGTCTTTTGAGCTAGAAACAAGCATACAATGGTTCTTTTGGTTTTTTTTCCTTTCCTTTCCTTTTTCCTTTCTCACTTTCATTTCTCCTTGCTTCTATCTGTCACTCAATCTATTTGTCTTCATTCTTCTTTTTTTGATGTCTGTCTGTCTGTTTGTGTGTCTGTGTGTCTGTGACCCTCTCTCTTTCTCTTTCTCTCTCTCTCTATTTCTCTCTCTCTCTTTCAAAAGAATTATTAACATCTCTTCTTTTTAGTTTCTCAAGCCACTCGTACAACGCACCTTCTCAAGTTTATGGATATCTCTGGCAGTGCCATTCAGTAATAAACATTCACCACTTCCACAACTCACAATCCCGTACGGAGCAAAATTACATAGATGTTAATATGGACAATCCTTTCCTTGCCCAGGTAGAAATTAAAAAGAAGAAAACACTCTACAATACATTTGTATTTAAATATAGATAGCATTCTAACTCTAACATCTTCCCACAAAAGGATTTATGTTGTTTTTCTCGTCAAATCACTCTTTTGCACATTTCTGATCTTCATATCAATACTCATCTCCCGATAAAATATTTTTGCAAAACTGCGAATGCCATTGATGAGGTGACAGAAATTAGACACCGAAATTTTGCTGAAACTAATGAGCTAGTTTTGGCAGATAAACCCTTTTGTCAGAGACGTTAGAACTATTCGAGTCTAGATGTATTCAGAATCGCCCATCAGCTCTGTGTCTTGTTACTCCTGGTAAACAGCGAATACCATACCAACGGCAAACAGATTGCCTGTGGCGTATTCGCATGAGGCGAAATTATCGCAGTCGTGGTTCCATAAGCATCGTGATGAGACCAATAGCGCCTGCTCTTTCTTCTCGCCAATCAGAACCATGGTTACAATTTTGAATCGGTCGAGATTGAGTTGTCTTATCTTCTCCTTTGAAGGCAAATAAAAGTAAAATTGTATTATTAAGTCATTTACAAGCAACATAGGAGATTGGCAGACAAGGTAAGAGAGAGAGAGTGCGAGAGAGAGAAAAGACACAGAGAGAGAGAGAGAGAGAGAGCAGAGAAAAGGAGAAAGAGAGATAGAGAGACCAAACGACTGACTACAGTGGCAACTACAGTTGTGTGATTTACATGTGCAAGAAAGATATTCATTTTATTTTTTACTAGTTCGTAACGATTCGAAAGTGATTGTCAAGGGTGTGGATATGCCATATGGGCTGCTGCTGCTGCTGCTGCTATTGCTGCTGCTGCTGCTGCTACTGCTGCTGCTATTGCTGCTGCTGCTGCTGCTACTGCTGATGCTGCTGCGTTCCATATAATATGGTGTTTTGGCTATTACTGTGGCCCTTTTTTCAGAACTGATTCTGCTTCATCCTTTTTCACTATTAATCTTCTTTCTCCTCATTCTTCTCATTGTTGTCTTTTTCTCCTCCTCCTTCTTCTTCTTCTCCTCCTTCTCCTTCTTTTTCTCCTTCTTTTTCTTCTTCCTCTTCTTCTTCTTCTTCTTCTTCTTCTTCTTCTCGTCATCCTCCTGCTGCTATATTTTATTTTCTGATAATGTTAAATTTGCGTCATTGTGAACTTGCGCAATAACAATGGGTTCTCTTACCAGCGTAAAAATTACATTAGCCCTGCATGTTGGACACTTCTACGGGTGCATTCAGCACCAATGCACTAATGTCATTCTTTTGATGCTTTCTAATGCTAAAGTTGCGTCGTTGTTAGTTTAGCAGCTTTGACTGTCGCCTAATCTACTATGGGACAGTGTGGCCTAGTAGGCTAGATTCTTAAAACTTTGAAAGTAATGATAAAGAACTAAAACAAGTAGCAATAGGTTTTATATTACATTTTAAGAGAATACGAAACGTTTAAATGACACAAGTGTTAGTTTCTTTTCTGGCAGTGAGGTGGGGAGGGTGTTAGTTATTTTTGTTACATAATATGTGTCTGATCAAATGGGATGTTGTGGAAGTGAGTGAGAGTGAGTGAGTGAGTGAGTGAGTGAGTGAGTGAGTGAGTGAGTGAGTGAGTGAATGAGTGAATGAGCTTTCACCTAAATAAATAAACCTGAAAACTTGAAACTTGGGAACGGCGGTGAACCTGAGACAGGAAGGCCGTGGTTCAGTCCCACAATAGTCAAAGATGTACATGTCTTAGAGAAGAATTTTGTTATTATTTTGTTTTGTTCACCTGTCTGTTAAATGGCCCCTTGGCTATAGACAGTGAAACACATTGTTATCGAAAGCTAATGATCAACACCTGTAAAACCGAGTGCGACACTACATACTCCCCATCCCCAATTACTCCTCAAGAAGTTGATAAAGTTACAGAATGATCTGGTCACGGTTGAGCCGGATTTGTCTGGTTTAGAAACTTATAAAAAATTATTATTATTATTGATTAATATCATTATTATTATTATTTTTATATGCTGTATTATTGTTATTATTATGTTGTTGTTGTTGTTGTTGTTGTTGTTGTTGTTGTTGTTGTCGTCGTCGTCGTTGTTGTTCTTCTTGTTGTTAGTAACATTTATTACTGTCACTACTTTCTTACCTTAATAATATCACTGAGGACGAGACAGCGACTGGCCATCAGATTCTTTTCATACTTCTGTCCCCTGAGGTTCTCCTGGAGAACTTGTTTGATGATGCCCTTGACCTGTGCAGGCTTGAACACCGCGTCTGGCCCCAGTTTGTATGTGTTCTCATAAAAGACGGGCACCTCAATCTCGGGTACTGAGGTGGCCACGCTGTGTCGATCGTGCTGCAAAAGGTGCAAAATGTTTGTTTCAAGTGTATTTCAAAAACAAAACAAAAATTATATTGCTTGCATTATACGCAATATGCAATTACGTTGTTGTTGTTGTTTTGTTTTGTTGTGTTTTTTTTTTATTTTGGAAGGGGGGGAGGAGGTTGTAAGCAAACATGATCATCGAGCTATTCATTCCACACTTTGCAACAAAAAGAAGGAAAGATAGATGATTAAGTATAAAACTGTGTCACCAAAAAAAGAGACTGACTTTATAACTTTCTCTGGTTGTATTTCTTCAAAAGGATTTTCAACAGAGAAGTGTCCTTTTGCTGTTTTCATGGGTGAAGATATCGCATCATAGTGATCTGAATCAATCGTGCGTGTATTATGAATAAGTGTTGAATTACATTGTGAACCTTTTTGTCAAGGGTAAGTATGAAGGAAACAAAATAATATCACCACTCTACATATCATTCTATGAGAACATAATAATAGTGTGAAGCCGTGTAAGCGGGCAGTGGTCTGGATCTGAGACTTCTAAAACGCATTTTTATTATCATTATAACATGCGCATTCACGATGGCATCTCTTACCATCATAAGAATTATATTAACTCTGCATGTTGAATGCGACTTACGGAAGCATTCACCACCGATACATTTGTGTAATTCTTACGACGGTAAGAGATCTCATTGTTAATGAGCAAGTTCTCAAGTATCAGAATCATTATCAGTAAGGCATTTCCTGACCCTCCTAGACTACCATCATTTTTACCATTTCGATCCATCAGCTGTTAATGCAAAAAAGATTTTCACTTACCTCCTTCTTAGAGCCTGCCCGAGCCCTCCCATGACCTCTTAAGGTCGCTTCCTTCAAGTGGCTGTCCCGACTGGAGACAGCAATAAAAACACAGAAATGAGTCAGAAGGTGAGTTATGCAGTCTAGCTAGAAAAGAAGTTGGGATGTATTGGGGGAAGAGAGTTGGAAGTTGGAGAGGGCAGATGGAGCAAAGATCATAATATATGAGAATCTGTGTGTTACTACTGGGATCTCTTACCACTTTTTAAATTAATATATTGGTGTATTTGGTGCTGAATGCACCCTGGATGGCGTTCAACATGCAGAATTAACGTAACTCTTACCACGGTAAGAGTCTAAGAGATCCCATCCTAAATGCGCAATTTCTCTTATAGCCCATGTAGACGTATAAGGTCTCATCTTTACAAAGTTGGGTCAAATACAAATTTTGATTTTATAATGCTCAGAATTTCAGACCCTTTTTTTATGGTACTATCGCATTCCATATGTGAGCACAGAAATCTAAGCCCCTATCAATGAGGAATTATACTTGGGATCTACATGCCAATAAAATGGTTACATACGATCCTGTTTAGCTCCATATTTCATTTATGTCGAATACGACGTTGTAGGTCCACACGGACAGTATGATAGATGATACTGATGGATACGATGAAAGTGATAATGAAGATAGTGCAAGGGAAGGAAGAAGAAACGGTTTCTGGCACCCAGTAATAGGCCAAATCACGACTGTGTACAATTCTATTAAACCACTAATACAATAAATCCCTTTTTAGGGGCCTTTGCCAGTCAATGTCAGGATGTAGAAATGTGTAAAAAGACCCGTGCTTCTAGACGGCATACAGTTTAAATGTTTCAGGTAAAATATGAGCATTAAAAAGTGAAAACATAGTGTTTTAGGCCTATATGTATCAGCAAGCAGTCCAAACCACCCTAACAAAAAGTCGGTAACCAAGTCAGAAGGAGAAAGAGATTTGAAAGAGATTTGTGAAAAGTTTTGGGCGTCGACCCTCCTGTTTCTTCGTATGGAAAGGAGGGGCAATGAAAATACATTATAATCCATGGGGAAAGATCGAAATCACAATAAAATGTGTAGAAAAACACATTTCATTAATAGGGCCCAAGGAAGGGTCAAAACATGTGCCCCTGCTCTTCCCGATAGACAGGAACGACAACTCACCCATGATGACCTGTCCTCTTGTGCCTTTCCATTTTTTCATGGTTATCTTCCCATTCCCCTTTGGAATGTTGACTTATCCGCCGATGTTTCTCTTGGTTCTCGTGGTGATGACTGTAATGACTGTGACCCTGTTATTATATTCATATAAACATTGTAGTGTTAGGGGCTTTTGGATGTATCGGGAAGGGGGAGGAAGGGTGTTTGAACCCAAGGATAAAGGGGATGTTGTAGTCGAAAAGCGCCTTAGAAATGTTAGAAATAAAGAAAACTTTGCTTTTGGGGGAGGGGGAGGGGTGGAAGAGTGAGGGCATTTACGGACAGGGATTTTGTTTGAATTCTATGTTTATATATTGTTATAAATGATTTGTGTATGACCATTGCTCTAGATAAAATTTTGACTTACCAAAGAGGGAAGGGGAGAAGGCTGGATCGATTAGATCGTGAGTTTCTGATTGAAGGATGTCATTAACCAAAAAAAAAATAGTTATTCATTTAAACACCTTTAAAATTTAAGACAAGTTTGCGCTTTAGTCTAACAAATTTCTCGAAAATATTAGACAAATGACAGTTTTACCCATCTTGTTTCCAGTAGTATAATGGTTTACGGAAAGAGGTAGAGCACACCTTTGTTGTACAGCTTGTAGCATACATTATTTATTGACGAGGATAATGATAATAGTGAAGACGATGATGATGATGTTGACGATGAACGATTGCGACTATAGAGACAATGATGATGATAATGATGACAGGTGGCTGATTTTGTCGATCTCTGTTTTTTTATTTTTCTTTCTCTCTGGTTTGTTTTCCTTGTACCATTTGATGTCTTTAATCATATTGAAGTTAGCCTCATTTTCTCTTCTCTTGTGAATGCACGTGATTGTAACAATGCATTGTGAACATGTGTGATGTTAGTAGCTGTAGTGCTTAAAATGTCATGTGCTGTCCCGTTGCATATTGTATTTTGCCCATGTGCCACGGCTGTGGTCTGGGCTTATTCGCAATAAACTTGTTAAACTTAAACTTGTTGTTAAACTCATGCATTCTACATTTTCCTGTTTGGTGGATTTCTTACTTGATCAATGGTGATGATGACGATGATGATGATTCTAGTTGTTTTTCGACTTCTGTCTTTATTTCAGGCCCTCAGACTCCTGTTTAGTGGTTGGTTTTTTGTTAGGTGTATGTCTTTTATATCAATTGCCGGTCTTAAAAAAGTGCTCGGACACGAAGCTTCGCCTGTGTTTATAAATAAATTCATATTTTTTCAAAACGTTTGTGCTACATCTGGACAGAGAAACATATTTTTTTAGTTCAGTGATGATGATGATGATGATGATTTCTATTGATGGAGGCCTTGGAGCCGAAACGTTTGGATGTCATTTTTGATCTTAATTCTTTGCTAGATTTTTAATAAATTACCTGAATTAAGGTTGAGCTTTTAATTTTTCTCAGTTTTAAATGATGATGATGATGATGATGATGATGATGATGATGATGATGATATTATTGTTATGTTCCCTGATGAAGGAAACACGTCCGAAAATTTGAGAGTTTTATGAAATTTTTCATGCCAAAGTTTTGAGAGTGTTTTATAATTTTTGAAAATGATGATGAATAATGATGATGATGATGATGTGATAACTAAGCTCCATATATTATATCACATGCTGTTTTACGAAAACAGAGAAATTTTAAAAAGTTATAATTTCCACTCCACACAACCTAAATTTATTCATGAAATATGTGCACGTAAACTTTCTAGATCTAGACACACCTACCGTATTTGTGATTTCCTTGGAATACTGACTGATCCTTCTGGATCGTGTGGGGCTGTGTTCCCCATGCTGGCTAGCTTTTCTACCATGTGAATCTCCATGACTGTCTGGGGAATGGTGCTGTTGATGTTGCTGCTGATGCTGCTGATGATGATGCTGCTGTGGTGATGGATGAGCCCTTGAGATATTTCTGTGAGGCTGACTGGCTTTCCTAGCTGGTGGGTCTTTGGTATGCCCGTGTCTGGATTGATGATCTTGGGTGATTACTTCTGAACTCATAGTGGACTTGGCTTCAAATCCACTTCACGTTGTTTCCACCTCACGTACACTACACGACCTCACACGACCTCACAACAGTGACTCTTTTGTTCATCTAGCGCTTACTTCATTCAAAACTCGGTGGATGTTTCGAATCCTAAAGATGAAATTTCTCATCTTAGCAAGCTGTTAGAGTGTCAGGTGTCTGGCTCAACTAAAAAATATGACACACTGACAGGGATTTCTACATTCTCATCTAAGCAAGCTGTTTTCAGAGTGAGATGTCTGATTTAACCAAGACATGAGATACTGACAAGGATTTCTGTGTTCCACGTCAAGAGTAACTACGTCACTCCATTCATGTCTAGACAACTACGTCACCATAACGCACTACATTCAAGTCATCAAGAAAGATTACTCATAACTAAGGCCATTTTGTTAAAAACTCACCAACAGGCAGTAATGCATTAAAGAGCTGTGGCCGTATGCTTAATTCATACGTTAGTTAACGCACTGCGGTAACCACGGGAAACTAACAAAACATTAGTAATGTTCACTGCAGTTAACGCAATACGTCAATAAACGTAAGGATTATGCATACGGCCACTGGTCGGCTGATTGTAAACACCGTTTACGCCTATAGAGCCACTGGATGCCTTATTATTCATGGGCGGCACAGCTGATTTCTAGTTTTCCAAAAAAATGTGAGGAGGTCAGTAAAGACCAACGCACCCATCGCTTAGCCGAGCTGGGATCAGTTCTTCAAACAAAAACACTGATGAGGATTCCCCTTACTTCTGTTCTTATTAGGCAAATAATTTGGTGGGCCAACTTGAACTGCAACATCTCAACTCACAGTGAATCTTCCAGGAAGCTTATATCAAATGGCTATATGGGAATGGGGAGGAAGGGGAGGGGGGGGGGCAATAGGCATTAAAAAAAATATTTCTTAAGAACTTCATAGTCCAATCCTATTAATTCAAAGCCAGGTTCTTGCTACCCACCCTGGCAAGAGCTGTTTGTCCTTATTAAGAAAATGTAATGGATTTAATTGCAGTTACAAGTGTAGAGATTCTGAAGACATAGTGAACCTATTTGAAATTTCTTTACGTAGCTTACACTGGAGTGGTCGATTTTGAAGCATCTAACGCATTTCCTTACTCCCCCTGCCACTTTTCATTGCTAAAACACTTAGAAGTTCTTATTCACTTACGGCGACATCCAATTTATCCAGGCTACATTCCCACACGATAGAAATTTCTCTTGATACCAGCATTGACATTCGAGTTCGTTTAATTGAAATCTCTCGGGAATGCAAAGAAAGTTTCGATTAAAATGGGTTTTGCGAGTATCTTGTGACTTTTTAAAATGACAATACAGTGTTCTTTTATACGGAAGCCATTGCGATTCAGTAGAAATGCTATAGGGCGAAATCTGATTTCTTTGTGCTAGTCTAGAAAATGCCAAAACTTCGAGTAGTCTAGTCCAGTTTTAAGTTTACTCTACCATACTACACACGGCAATACAAACGTAGGCATACAAAAGCAGGATCAATGGCGGAACATTGCACAAGGAATTAGAACTGATGGAGCCACACTTTCACACCTTAATGATTCTACCGATATAAAGAAGACAGAAGAAATGAAAGACAGAATGAAAACACTTCTACGATTATTAAGAAATTAAAGTGGCATTTGCTGATGGTAACTTTCAACAGTTATAATTAGAATCGATCTTTTCAGCAGTGAGTGACCGAGAGCAAAAGAGTGCTTAGGATGTACAAGCACCAATGGTCTTTTAAATCATTATGTTACTTACAGCTCCTTCGTTCAACCAGCCTGCCTGCCTGCCTGCCTGCCTGCCTACCAGCCAGCCTGTCTGCCTCCCAACCAGCCTGTCTGACTGACGCTTCGTTCGCCTGTTTATTTACCTTCCTGCATAGCAACTTAACGTCTTCCTTACAGATATGCCTACTTACCAAATAAATCTAATTCCACAGGTTGATCCGTCCGTCAGCACTTGAATTTTTCTGTTTTAGAATGGACCAAAATCGTCTATGTTGGTTTTAATCAACTAGATCAAAGAAACACATATAACACAAATTCTCCAATATGCCTGGCCCTTGTCCTTTCACCTAAGCAACGAAAGGCAGATACACATGTACAGAATATCTTATCGCTTCTGTGAAGTTAAGAGTCTCGGAGATTTAAGAAGTCAAGTCAAAGACCAAGCACTGGCCTGTTTCTGAGACCGATACCAGCACGGGCAAGGCGAAGTTTCAGCGGCGTACTAAAAAATTTCCTGTTCTGAAACACAGAGGAAGAATAACCTCTTTTTACACTTCTCTTTTCCCCTTCCCTTCCCCCTCTCACCACACACACACACACACACACACACACACACACACACACACACACGAACCTTTCGGGCCAGAAATACAATTTGAACAAGGACACCTGTCGTACTATCAGAGGAATAGCCGTAATTTTTGATAAAATAATGTTGTTGTTGTTTTTCTAACCACTTGTGTGAGTTAATTTCTTGACCGATTCTGTTCAAACTTGCTGTGTAAGTCAGAAATTGACGATAGATGGTCCTTTCGTAGTCATCAGCAGTGCAAAGCTTGTCTCTGAGTTTGTGCCAAATGGAGTTCACCCACTTCCTCCAATAAACTGGACAAAAGTTATCAGCGTCCATGCATGCCAGTCAGGTGCATGACACTACTGTTCGTAGCACTCTCTGTGCTCTCTACGCTCTCTGCTCTGCGGCACAAGGTTGCCACAGCATGGTTTTCATCAGGCCGAATTCCTCAGATCTAACTGTTTGAATTGCTGCTGGCGCTAAGAAAAGTCATGATATTAAATTGGTTACTGATTAGCAGAACCCACTTCCTTGCACTTTGAGCAGACCCGCATAGATGCTCAGTGCTATGCAGCCTTATAGTGAAGATGCTGATGTTGCAGGTAATTCGTTGATTATGTAACCTCCACTCTTTTCCTTGTAACCGCTCCTTTTGACTTGATATTTAACACATTTCTATAAGTATGGCAGTGTGAGTACGTATTGATGTGGGTTGATGGTTTGTTCCACATAACCTGCGGATGGTCCTAACTAGTAGTAAAAAAATATATATATCGATGTCACTGTGCCATTGTGAAAGAAATACTGTATACTGAGGAAAGGGATTGTCATAAGAAGACTCAGAATAACGTCTCTCTTTAACCCCTAAAACCCCACTCTCTTTTCCCTCTCAAACAAAAGCCATCGCGACAGAAAAAGGAAGGGTCAATCCTCAGCAGTGCCTCCGCACCCAAATTGTTGGAACAAAACCCACGCCTATGCCTAATGTTTCAATTTGTTATCAGTCCCTATTATTGGTTACTGTTGTACAAACAAAAAGGTGGAATGAGAGGTGAAACAATAAACCCAGCCCGCAGTCTTTCCGGAACAAATCTCGAAGCCGGGACTGCCTGTAATTCTAGCATGAAAGAGGAGAGGGGCCATTATCAACAACAGTACAATGGAAGTCAGTTACACCGAAACCGGGTAATCCGAAAAACGGCAATATCAAAGAGATATTTGAGAGCTTGTACATTAACGGTGGGATCTCTTGCTATAAAAAGGATTAGATTAATTCTGCATATTGAACGATATGCAGGGTGCATTCAGCACCGATGAACTAATATAATAAAATTCTTACGATGGTAAAGATCCCATTGTTAATGTGCAAGATCTTAATTCAAAAGTCCTGCAGAGTTTCGTAAATATTCTTTGTGAGCTCATTTCGTAGTATCTGAAATAGAACTGGCTTGACTTCCCTGCTTTTAGTCAATCGATAGCCTATCTGCCTCAAATCATCTTATCCCCGTTTTTTGAAGGGGCCGGTGGAGACGGGACTCCGATAACTGAGCCCCAGACAGGATAATAAATTGAGAACCATTGACAAGACAACTGCACACTACCGACAAGACAATTGAGCACCAACGTTTTATTAATTACTTCACTCCAGATCTAGTGATCGAACACAATATATAAATTACAAATGTCCTTGGATAAATTTCTGAAAGCCTGTTAGTTGTTGCTGTTGCTTCATGTATATCAACCATCCAGTAGCTTTCACAAAGGCCATGCTTCACTTGTCACATCTAACGATAACAATTAGTCAAATAACAGTTAACATACAGAACTAAACGTGAGTCAGAGTCCTCATTTTATCCCTCTCTCCTCCCCGCTCCAAAAGATTTATGTTCGTAAAACGCTTTGGTACTTCGAATAGATAGACAGACAAAATACACACACACACACACACACACACACACACACACACACACACACACACACACACACACACACACACACACACACAGAGCCAGAGACAGAGAGACAGAGAGAGAGAGAGAACAAACATTATACACTTGCATGTATAGTATTAGCAACCAGTTGCCTATTCCAGACTTTTTGCTCTTTCTGAATTACAGACTTCTAACTGGATGAAAATAGCCTGTTGTGAGATGCGTTAGGAAGACAGATTGTGGAGAATGGGCCCTAGATTTGTGAACCTACCTGCGAATTAGTTTGCATTCTCTCCTGATTTTGTAAACTTAACCTGAAGTATGGCTCATTCACTTCCATTTCGGTGTGGCCCTCTGTGCGGAGCACTTGTCGTTAAGGAAGCTAAGGAAGCTTGTTTACATAAAAGTGTGTAATAATTATTTTGTATTTCACATGTTACATAAATTTGACCTTTGACCTGTTTACGAATATTTTGATTGGAAGCCTTGGAAACCCCTAGGCGTATAAATATGTGACGTCATTTCTGTTGTGGCGTCATGAATGTGTGACGTGATTTCTTTTGTATTTACTTTCACTGCTGTGAGATTTCTCTCAGTCTAGATTTTTTTTTTTAATATTTCATTCAGTCTTTCTTACCGCTGGTCATCGTTCTCTTCACGTTTCAATTTCAGTTCAGTTAAACATTTGAATTAAAGTACTTGAAATGTCACAGTATCTCTGTGGTCTAAAGTTTCATTGATCTGTTGATGATTGTCAGCTGTTTGGATCTGCTTTGTGTCGCGTAACTGTGTGGTTCATTAAGCAGCTATTGTAATCGATGTGTCTCAAACAGGGGATTAAAAATTCATATTTTTATTAGTTAGAATTTACATATTGTTTTAAAACTCGTGTTTGTTTGATATCAGATTTATGAAATTCGACATACATTTATACGATAAATGTATAACTCATTTCATAAATCTGATATCAAACACTCATTACATATACTCTATATCTCTAACATCATTTTTAATAAGCTCAATGAATGCTGCAAACTATTAAAGAAGACTTAGAGATTGTGGAATTTCTTGTAAGTGACAGTAGAGAAAACAGTTAATTGGCTCAAAGGGGGAAATCGGATTAGACCTCTGTAACCTGCAAGCCCTTGACTACCAAATAACCGGCTCTTTACCTTTTAATTGGCACTTTACCTTTTTTTCTGGCCCCAAAACACTTCTCTTAGAATGTTTGGTATTTCAAGTGATCGGGCTTCTGTCATAAATATACCAGATGAACACAAATCTAACAACGATCTCTTATTTCTTTTTAACAATCATTTCTTGTTGCGTTGCTCTAATGTATCTAGAAATGTTATGATTATCCTAATACCTAGGTATCTCCAATACATATAGACATTTCGTAAAAATTCTTTGTCTTGTGTTAAACTTTGATCCCACCAGGTCCTTCCGCTACTTCCAGACATGGTCTGGCTCTGGATCATCTTCTAGTGCGATCTGGCTTCGGCTGGAAAAAAAAAAAGGTCTGACAACTCTGTTATTAACATCATCGTCTTTATCAAACGTGGCGCCTGAGTTAGCATCAGCACGGTCTTCTTGTAAATGTTTGTTCTCATCCTGTGCTTGACTTCTCTTTTCATGTCATAAGCATCGGGAATTTCCGACATCTTATTCTGATCCAAACTATGGAATAAAGGCTATACCTGCCTCTTACCTCCTCCTTCCTCCCCGGCCCCCAAATCTAATGCAGGTTACTTGCTTTTCCTGTATTTGATTAAAAGGCAGTTGTAAGATTCCTCCAAGAGTCAGCCGTGATTAAATGGTTTTGTCTTTATAAATGGTATGAAATGTGAAATCGTTTAAAAGATAGATCTACAGTAAATCCACTTTCTTTGTGCTGTTAATATATTATGCTATCAGACAGACAGACAGACAGCCAGCCAGACAGACAGACAGACAATCAGACAGACAGACAGACAGACAGACAGACAGATAGACAGACAGACAAGTATGCAACCAGGCTAGCAGACAGATAGAAAGACAGGCAACTAGGCACGCAGGCCAGCAGACAGACAAACAGATAGACAGACAGACAAGTAGGCAACCAAGCCGGCAGACAAAAGGCAGGTAGGTAGGCAGCTAGACAGACAGACAGACACCAGACAGACAGACAGACAGACACCAGACAGACAGACAGACACCAGACAGACAGACATGAAACGAGTTTCTGCACGACTCGACATACTCAATGCAATGCTCTGATCTCTGGTTTCTTATGAACTCGAATGATGAAGTGGTCCAATGTAATTCGGGCTGGTAAGATGCTACCGTGATAGAAATCGTGCTCAAATCTCCTACTGTCCGTTGCTCTGATTGTGCCCTTATACAAAAAGCGGCTAGAAAATTGTCAACGTAAAACAAAATAGATCTATCGTTTTTCACGAGGCTAAAGTACAATTAATTACGAGCTTTCTGTTTACCTCGATCAGTAAAGTTTGTTGTTAGGCCTACTACGAGAAGACGAGCGGTTCTGTTTGGTTGTGTGTTTGTATTTTCTGACGTTACTGCATGTGTGTGATTTGATGGACGGGCACACTGATGGATGGACTGACAGAAAAACTGTGGATTTATAATAACCCAGTCATTGGCCTGATGATGAAGAGATCTCCGGTGCACTGAATTAAAAAAGTCTGTAAAGTATTGAAAAGTTTGGGGTGAAAAGGGGCAGATTATGACCTATTATTTTGGAGTTAGACTGACCATGAGTTTTGGACAGTAGGTTGACAAAGTACACCGAAGGCCATGTTATGCAATAGTTATCTCGAAAAATAAAAACCATAAGGTGAACAGTCATTTGTGAGAAGTGTTCACAACAACCAGTGCAGTCGCCCGTGACACACAATGCTGTGTCTGAAGGATCTCAGTGGTTTTTCTTTTTCTGCTGGTCTAATACGAAATGTCTGACCTAATTACCGACTTGCTCTTGACTTTTATTTTTCTTGTCTGACAAGTCTTCAAGTTGTTGTTGTTTTTTCAGATACCCTAAAAAAGTGCAGACAAAAGTGGGCAGTTTGTTAAAAAAATATGTGTGATTATTTTATTAGATAGTGATGGCACAGCAAACCAGCGGCGTCGCTTAGGAGGCAGGTAGAAGGGAAAGGAGGTGACACGTAAGTGATTCAGAGTTTGTTGAAGAAGATGCTCATGCATTCAACCAACTCTCTCTTTCTCTTTCTCTCTCTCTCTCTCTCTCTCTCTCTCTCTCTCTCTCTCTCTCTCTCTCTCTCTCTGGGTATGTGTCTGTGTTTGTGTGTGTGCATGTGTATGGAAGTGACGAGTGGGCAGCATGTCAGGCCTCCGATCCTTTCGTTATCTAAGTTTTAAGTTCCAAATTATTACAAGGTAGAGAGGAAACAACAAAGAGAGAAAGTTTTGTTGAAAAGTGCATTCGGATCGGGCCATTTCAGTTATGATTTCCTTGAGAAGACGCTCTACTTTTCTCTCTCGGCTCAGGAGTGATTGCCTTTCTAACTTTCGAGCGAGAGAGAGAGACTGGGGCTCTGCACCACGGGCGACTAACAATGACTTTGGCTAGTTGTTTGGGATAATTTAACAGTACTGTGTGTATTATGTGCACTGTTGAAAATTGTGTATGACTCATTATTAGTAACATTGAAAAAAGTATACATTTCAAGGAAAATGAAAGTGTATTTTATCTTCCATCATTTTTATCTCTTTAAGGTACCGTGTAAGATAATGAGAAATCCATTTTTTTTTCCTCCAGTGTGGTGCGTTTATTCCCCCCTTTTTTTTATCTTAAACAAGTGTCTCGTAATTATCTTTTCTACACTGAAGTCTACGCCTATGGTATAAAGTGAACAGTCTATGCGACATTGTTTTGTTTTGTTTGGGCTTGTATGACTGGGAAAGATGCAAAACTTTCAATTTTTTTTGTATTGTTGAGAAATCATGCGGGGAAAAAAGCGTGCTGACATGTGATCAGAAGTCTGCCTCAGACCAGTATAAAACTCCTTTCCCGCTCTCAGCTCAGCCTCTTTCCACCTCGCACATTGACGACGTGAACATCAGTCTCTGAGCATAAGCCCAGGACAAGGCACGTGGTGAGCCCTGAGCCCAGAAATCGAGATGTGAATTTACAATGGGGCTGCATGAGCTTAGTGGCCAGGTGAGCAGAAAAGTGTTTAAATTACCAGTATTATGAGTGTATCTATGTTGTTCTCAACGCCAAGCACTGCATTCCCATAATTTAACAGCTTCTTCTGATAAGCCTGTCGACCAATTAATGTCGTAAAGCATTAAATTACATAGATCTAGACTAGATCTATTCTAGACTAGTTTCAGCCCATTTTACGCAAAAGAACGAAACTATGCGAAGGTCATGCCTTCAGTTGTGTGAATTTCAGTCGCCCAAAGTTTATTTTCAGCGATTTTGTACAAGTAAAACCACACGAACCCCACACCTGTATTTGGCGAATTGGCCTTTGGACAATTTCTATGTGATGTCTTTTATAATGTCTTTAAAATTCTTTAAACTTCACGGACGCCATTGTTAGAGGTGTGGAGCGCACATAGAAACCTTTCCAGGATTTTGGTCTCTACAGAAGTGATACGCACATTTTAGCACGGATGTAATTGTCTCGGAGAAAAATTTAAGATTCATGAAACATGGCAAGTCGCCCATTCACTGAAGGGCATTTCTCCTTCGTCCCGCGACTGGTCATCTAAGTTCTAATCAAAAGGAATTTGGGACCAAATTCAAAAACAATCCGTTTAGGTGTTTAGTGTTTTAATACCTTTTAAGGTCTATAAATATACATTTATTCTACAGACCATGGACTCTTAAATTTCATGTTTCCTTCACAGTGGTGAGCACAGGTGTCCCGTCTCCATGGTGAAAAAAGCCAAGTTGCCGGCTAGTCCAGTTTGTAGATCAAGGTGAGTGGCCATCATTAATTCAACGATTTGGAAATTGCAAGTCCGCTCTATTTTTACTACGCTCTATTTTAACTAAATTCATAAAATTTTTGTACCGATTGTTTTGTAGGATATAGCCTACTTAATCTCAACTGAAAATGTGGAAAAACTGCCTGTTAATCTGCAGCGAAACTTGTTCAGTACTTGCTCACTTATGAACTGTGGTGGAGAAAGCTACATGGTTTGGATACTGGCAGGAGGGGGGGTTGATGTGGCAGTTGCAGGCGGATCAATGACATTACAACAAAATTGGAGGCATTGCCGAGATTTGAAATGCAGGTAGAACATCTATGTTGGAGGGACCAGGGGGAGGATGTGGAAGGAGGGTTATATGTAGGCTTATTGCATATTCACTTGTATGCCATGTTTATTGACGTGAAAGTAATTTCAGTCATAGGCAAAGTCTTTTATTACCTTGTGCATAATTTTAGCCGGATCTGATGATGGTGCCGGATTTCATGTACATGCTTATGTCTTAAAATTGAAAATTGGGCTTCATTACACTACTAAATTATTTTACATTTTTTTTATGGGTTTTTTTTTNTTTGGGGGGGGGGGGGATAGACTCCCGATGCTCCCCACACTTAACAGACATAACAAATGGTGTCCTTAAAAAGTTGTATATTGGACGTAAATGGAAAATTTTCTCCAACTGCATTTATGTTAAAACCGTTAAATTAACGTGAACCATCCTCAGTAGTCTAATACTATCATTCCTGTCCTACAGCCAGAGGAACAGACACCAGCCAGAAGTTGGGCAGAATCTCGAGCTTAGAGAAGGAACCTGAAGTCAAACGTCCAGAGCTCTCCAGTTCGCTGCAGTGGACGGAGTCGACGGAACCGCAGAACTATCACAGAATATCAGCCTACCTCAGGTCACTGACTTGTCTTGTCCATCAATGTTTTGAGATTAATGGGTCATATTGCATCCCGCATATTTTAAAGATAATACGGTTTATTTGTCTTATATGCAGGCTAATGCCCGCTCGTACGACCTCAATATTATCTGATTATCCCAATAGGCCTGATCACTCTCTGACTTTCTCAACTACCTGGGGAGCATGCAGTGCCCTTGCCATTTGTAGGTGCTGATCACTAGCACTCTGACAATATCTTTCACTGGCTATAGCTAGGTGCCCATTTTCAAATGGGTAAACTGAGGAAAGTGAATGAAATGCTCCCAACATATTAAGATTATTCTTGTGAGATCAAGGCTAGACATATAGCCTGCAGGCTTCAGTGGAGCTCCAATTTGTTCCTTCAGAAATCCCCTACTGATCCGCTCCCTTTTCCCTTTGGAATTTTCAGTTCCCCATAGAATTTACGCGAGAATTCCGCAAGGTTACCTGTTGGAATGTTCCTCTACTGCATTATTTGGAAGGCTGAGCTTTTTAGTCATGAATCTTGTTTCCCTGATCATGTTTCTAACAATACCTGAAAATTGGCATCTTAATCTTCAAAAATAAATGACTTCATAGCTTGTTAGAGTCATTAGTAAGTCCGGTTACTGATATACACCATGTATAACGAGATAAAATTACATGGAAATTTCAAGGATACTCATAACATTGGACTTATTCTTCAATGTTCTGCTCATAAATTGGCATAATAGGGAAAACTGCAAACTGTTGACAACAAGAATGAGTTTTTATGAAAGCCTAAAACCCTTTTTGCATCTGGAGTTCATGGCTGTCCCAAACATCTTTTGGTCTAGACTGAGCCTAAGAATCTTAAAATTTTGCAGCTTTAATCTACACCACCTGTTTAGTTCATGGTCGTTGCTTCTACGCTTCAGGCACAAAGTTTAGACTGCAATTCTGAAGATTCAAACTGCATCAACAGCATCATTGACTGCAAAGGTCTATATTAATTTTGTCAGCGTCAAAATGTATAAAGTCCGTGGAGATGTTTATTCCTTTTTGTGTGCTGACCACAACATATTTGAAACAGCATGTAATGAACTCCCTATGTTCCTGTTTGCTTCCCAAGAATAGCCTCTCTCGGTTCCATTTGTAGCCTTTTATCGTCCTCACAGAGCTAACGGTGGTGATACAATTTGTCTATTGTAAAGCCTGGCTCGTTCCTTGTCTCTTATTCCGGACATAGCCTAGGTTCTTTTTCAAATTAGATCTCTTGATCTGTCCGTATAATAGTTTCATACACAAAATTATCCTCGTATGCAATCTTTTGGCACCATGTAGGTGCGGCCTTGGTACAGTTGTGGTACTTATACCACCGAGTCAATAGTTATTGGTTTGAAAAGTACCAGCAAGTGAAATTTTAAGTTGCCGTCCTAATAAGCCTGTTTACCACCTCGCTCTATAACATAAATCTACAAGTAATTTGCTGCTTATAAATATGGGAGCTACCTGTAAGTCAATTCAAGCAATAGTATGTAGTTCTGCTTCCGTTAAAAGCTGATAACACGGTATAAAAGCTGATAACACAGTAAAGTCTATTCTGACATATAGTAGGTCAAATGAAACGCGAAGATTAGTGGAGGGCAACTGTGCGAACAGCCTATTATTTGGTCACTAGAACTTTTTGTAGAATTGTCTTGACTGTGAAATTAGCCCACGTATTTTGTTCACAGTAGTTACTGAGATGGTTATCCATCCATCTTGGGCGGGCTTTCAGACATTTCCGAGAGAGGACGGATAAAGAAGTTAGTGCTAATAGAATTTCAGTGACTGCATACCGAACTACTTATTTTTTGGCAAGCGATGATCTCGTTTCGTTAACATACTAGTCAATCTACAGATAACTTAAGTAAAAGCATTTTTATTTAATTTTTTTTTTGGGGGGGGGAGTGGTTGGGAGGGGGCACAGGCAAGACTGGATCATGCTGGGTCCATAGGCCTAATGAAACTTCAAACTACTGGGACATGCATAGATTCCTATATCTGTAGACATGGTCAAAGTGCGTTGTTCCGTTGTAAGCATCACAAGCACAAATATCTTACTAACGCATGCAAAGAAATTGGATGCAGACTTCTCGCTTATGGGTGCAAGTCTCTTTTTGTTTTTAATGGGAAGAGTTGGCGTATCAGTTAGCTGGGGTTGATTAATTTAAGGTTGTG
>JAWQUT010000548.1:26812-36699 GCA_033807755.1 Ellobium chinense | reverse complement strand
ACTTCATGTAGCAGTAGGAGTATTTAGTATACATGTATATTTCCATTCCATAGAAGGACATTTGATCTAAATTATTTAAGACTTAAATTTCGCCTTTCACATAAAAATATGCTTTGAATCTGGTAAGTTTTGCTACAACCCCCGAATGGTGTTTATGCGTTTTGCCATGAAGCCCTTCATTTATACCTCTTAATAGACAGAGCCTAAAGTCTGCTAACAAGCCAGCGGGTTTTTTGTTCTTCTTGTTGTTATTGTTGTTGTTATTGTTATTATTGTTGTTGTTGTTGCTGCTGCTGTTGCTGTTGTATATTTTGTTGTTGCTGCTGTGTTTCGTTGTTGTTGGTGTTATTGTAGGTGGTGTTATTGTTGGTGGTGGTGTTATTATGATGATGATGATGTTGGTGGTGGTGGTGGTGATGGTGCTGCTGCCGCTGTTGTTGTTTATTTTATTGTGTTATTTAATTGTGTTGTTTTTGTTGTTAATGATACTGATGATTGTGGTGATAGTCCTGCTGCTGCCGCAATTTTCCTTTCCTTTTTTCCTACACATTCCTTCTTTCCTTCTTAAAAGCCCTCCCCTCATCCCCCTCCCCCCACCCCACCCTCGTTTTTCCAGCAATTACTTTATTTCAAACCAAGTTGTGCAAGTAATGTTGATGGTGATAACTATGCTGCAAATGTCGATTATATTTCATGTTGTTGATGACACTGCTGTTGCTGTTTGTATTCCTCTTGTTGTTGTGGCTGCTACATAATTCTTCATAATCAGAAACATTTAAATTTTTCAGGAATTGATCATAATTTATTTGCTAGACTGAGCATGGCTATCACCGTTATCAAAATCAAATACAATTTTTACTCCAAGTTTAGACATGACGCATGTTATTGTTAATGTGAGTGCATAGTAATAATAATAATGTGTTGACCATCTAGTATTTCTAAGTTTTCTGCATTACACAAACAATGCATGTGTAAGTAGGGTAAACCTTCCTACCCTCAGGGCTTTGAAAACATGTTGCAAACTGACATTTGACAGATGTGAGTGTTTGATGCACTCAAGAAACAATGGTGACATTTTAGATAACATGATATAGGTAAACATGAGGCACAACAAAAGATCTGTGCATGTTTTAGGCTCTCCGTCTGTCTCCTTTTCCTTCTTTCTTCATTTCTTTCGGCTTCTTTCTCTTTCTCTGTCTCTTCCTATGTCTCCTTCATTCTTCGTCTTCAGCTCCTTCCGTCCCTTCCGTCTTCCCTCTTCTTGTCGTCATCTTCCCCTATTTCTCTCCTTCTGTGTTCCTCTCTATCTATCGCTCTTTCTGTCTACCTCTTCCTCTCTCTCTCTCTCTCTCTCTATCTTACTCTCTCTCTGTTTCCCTGTTTACCTGTCTTCCTCTACCTCTACCTCTTCCTTTCTTCTTTCTTTCTTCCTATCTCACTCTTCCTTCGTCTCCCTCTCCTTCTCTCTCTCCTTCTCTTTCTGTCTTTTTCTCCTTTAACTGTCTGCTCCCTCTCTTTCTCCCTCTCCCTTCCTCTGTCTTACTCTCCTTTTGGGTCCTTTCTCGTCTCCTTCTTTCTCCCTCTCTCTCTCTCTTTCTCTCTCTCTCTCTCTCTCTCTCTCTCTCTCTCTCTCTAGCTCCTTCTTCTTCTGTCTGCCCTAATTGTCTCTATCCGTCTCTCTATGTCTCTCTGTTTTGTATTTTGTCCTTTACTACCAACGCAGAAAAGTGTAGCTCTGTTACAAGTAATGCAACCCACGTTCTTCTGGCATTCAAATTATTTCTCTCTCTCTCTTTCTTTCTCTCTCTCTCTCTCTCTCTGTCTCTCTCTTTCTCTCTTTCTCTCTCTCGTTCTTTCTCTCTCGTTCGCTCGTCTTTTCATTTCGTCCCTATAGCGCCAGGGAGTCACACACAGACATGCCCAAATACCTGTTTCTCAAATGAACTTAAATTCTGTTCCATTGAGATCGGTTATCATTCGGTGATTCCCTGTCCAACACACACTAGCACACGCTCTCTCATTAGCTTTATTAAACATTCCCTGCTGTAGGTGCCGTTGCCTGGCCTTGCTATAGAAGCTACACATCATGTCTTGATCCCCCTAAATCTCCCACCCTCTCACCCTCTCTTTTTCTCTTTCTCTCTCTCTCTCTCTCTCTCTCTTTCTTTCCATCTCTCTTGCATTACTTTTTCTTCCGCTGATACATTCATATGTCCAAGTGCTGTTATTAGAGAAAAGATTTAAAATAAACAGTTGTTATCTTCTTATCTTGTTCCCCAATTCCATTTTTTTCCTTCTCCCTTTCTCTCTCTCTCTCTCTCTCTCTCTCTCTCTCTCTCTCTCTCTCTCTCTCTCTCTCGTATGTGTGTGTCTGCGTACTTCATTTATTAGTGTTGGCGGTCTCAAGTGAACTATTTTTCCTTGTCACTTCCCGTCTTCATATACACATAGAGAAACGTACACACTTAGGATTTTCTTTTTTTGGTTTTTAATTACTCCTTGAATGAACCATTCTCTCTCTCTCTCTCTCTCTCTCTTTCTTTCCATCTCTCTTTCATTACTTTTTCTTCCGCTGATACATTCATATGTCCAAGTGCTGTTATTAGAGAAAAGATTTAAAATAAACAGTTGTTATCTTCTTATCTTGTTCCCCAATTCCATTTTTTTTCCTTCTCCCTTTCTTTCTCTCTCTCTCTCTCTCTCTCTCTCTCTCTCTCTCTCTCTCTCGTATGTGTATGTCTGCGTACTTCATTTATTAGTGTTGGCGGTCTCAAGTGAACTATTTTTCCTTGTCACTTCCCGTCTTCATATACACAAAGAGAAACGTACACACTTAGGATTTTCTTTTTTTTGGTTTTTAATTACTCCTTGAATGAACGATTCTCTCTCTCTCTCTCTTTTTTTTTTCTCTCTCTCGATCGGTCTCTCGTCTATTATCTTCCTCTCCATTATTTGACATTTATAAGCTCAAAATGTCGTTGTTAGAAAATAAAACTAAAACGCCTCTTGTCTCTCTGTCTAATTTCATTTATTCTCTTTCTCTCACTCTCTCTCTCTCTCTCTCTCTCTCTCTCTCTCTCTCTCTCTCTCTCTAATATATATATATATCCCTCTCTTTCTCCCTCTCTTTGTCTTTTTTTTTGACAGTTTCTACTTCTTTCTTGCTCGTCTCTTGTAATGAATTGCTCTCATTTTCTTGCAATCTTTTGCTTATTCTTCCGCTCACTCTCCTTCTCTTTTTATTGCATATTTCCTCCTTCCAGCATTCAGCGCCAATAGAAAGAAAAAAACAACAACGGGTTTTTGTCTTGGCACATTCTTAAGATAAGGGGGTCTTAAACACCTCTTTAGCTTCCAGGTTAAACTAAGCACCAGACCTATACATAAAAATACAATACTTAAAAGGTACGCCGACTACAAATCCTTTTGGCACAACAGACTCAAAACAACGAAGACACCAACTTACCACACAACAAAATCAAGCAGAAAGGGGGNGGGGGGGGGGGCTTTTTATCATAAATAAATCACTTTAGCGTTGTTGCCAATCACCGTATGGCGTCTTCCTTACGAGGGTCAATAACTCTTCATTTATATCCCGAATAAATGTCCCCTTATCAATTATCTATTCTTTATAGTCTTTCAGTTTTTTAAAGTACATGTACTTCCATCAAGTGTGTCTTGTAATATCTATGTGCTCTTCTTCATGTTTCTTAACTATACAATTATATTTACACAGTCTTATCTTTTAGTGCTTGCTTAAGTGACGGGAGACACAAAAACTCATCTCGGCTGAAAGGATTTTCGAGATTTATTGAGCGTTATCTGTCTCATGTGCAATGTATCACAAGCAAGTTTGGATAATAATTTCTCTGTCCGAGCTGTCTATAGTAGTACTGATGATACCTTCTGTACCCTGTTCCCTACTCTGTTTGTTATTGTAGTTTTGTTATTGTTGTTATTGTTGTTGTTGTTGCTGTTGTTGTTGTTGTTGTTGTTGCTGTTGCTGTTGTTGGTTTATCTTCTTCTTCTTCTTCTTCTTCTTCTTCTTCTTCTTCTTCTTCTTCTTCTTCTTCTTGTTTTGTTTTGTTTTGTTTTCATGTTTGCTTTTTTCTTACTTCCACTTCAGCCTCAACAGATTCTAATACGTGGGTACGACTTGATAAAGCCACCACAATAAAACGATGATGGTATTAATGATTTCCCACTCATCGTTTTAAAACGTTGGCATATTTTTTTTTTCTGTTTAATAAAAATAAAAACAAAAACAAATGGAGGAGGACCAGCCCCGTATGCTCTGAAAAGATTGTCCCCTCCAACATTTCCTGGCCGTAGTTTCTCTGATTTTTACAACATTCAGAATTCTATACTTTTATAAAACGAATGTGTTATTTCTTAAAACATCATGCTAAAGTTTCGAAGTGGAGACCAGCTGGGGAGTTATCACTGCGGGAGGGGATAGCATGACCGTAAGGAATACAGAATCTAGACTATCTTTTGGTACAGGAGAAAAGTAATTCTGACAGGGAGCAGCTACGCTAAATACACTTTTTTACTGCAAAGTGCAGAGAACGTTGTAGCTGTGACACTTTTGTTTTATGATTATTATCAGTCCGTCATTGTCTGTGCCACTGTTTCTGAGCAACGCACTCGAGTCTTTACGTTTTTTTGATTTGAGTGTGTCATAACGTGGCGTTCAAACAAACAGTAAAACGCCAGTCTTCTGTGCTTACTTGTATAATAGTTTATTTCTGTTTGTTCGCCACCTTCTCACTTTCTTTACAACTCATCTTTGATAATTTTGGCATTAATTTCGTGTACACTAGAAATTTGAACTGTGTGTTTTAGAGCTCCTCTGTTTGAAAATCAAATTCATAAGCGTTAATTAAGGAAATGTACGGCCAGTGGTTTATTTTATTAACTCGCGGAGAGGTTGGTAGCCCGCTTGGCGTCATGGCTAGCATAATTTGACTTGTAAATCATAGGAACCTGATCTAATTCCCCATATACCTTTAGATTATATCCGATATTCTATTTGCAGACTGATGCAGGATTTCATGTTTTTGAATCGCTGAACTTGGTAATCATAGTAGCTTGCAGTCCTTCCCAGCCGGGGTGGTGGTGGTGGTGGTGATGGTGGTGTGTGTGTGTGTGTGTGTGTGTGTGTGTGTGTGTGTGTGTGTGTGTGTGTGTGTTTGTGTGTGTGTGTGTGTGAGGTGGGTGTGTGGGTGTGGTAAGTTTTGATGTGTATATTTTCGTCCTCTCTGACGATAGCATAATAATGTATATTCGTGTATCTATATAGATAATATAAAGATGGAAGTCTGCCTTTCTCAATTCTCCTGTTTTTGTGGGTAAGGACAGATCCAGGTTTTCAGGATGAAGTAAGGACGTATCTGACTGCGTTTTAGTCGGGTAAATTCGGCAACATACCACTTCTCGTATTTTTCTTACGTTAAATTATTTTAGTATGAGTTAATTCCGGTCACCCGCCGTGCTTCAATTTTTTTCATGGAGTCTAATGCTAGGTATTCTAGCGCCTCTGGCGCGTTACCTGTCTGTCTCGCTGTGATAATGGGGCATGTAGGTAGATGCCCAGATCTCAGTCATCTTGCTCCCATTTGGGGAGTTAGTCTTGTCAGATATATATATAGTTTTTCTTTGCTGTATGCATTCCTCTCACATATTCTTGGAAACCTGTGCGAGGTTGGGCAATTCTAAACTCACTCAAGGACATGACATGCTTGCTTAAACTTAAACATGTTATTAATGCTGTTGATCTAAACAAAGTGTCAGTTGAATCAAGAACAATAACAAGCCAACAAGAACTGGACAATACCCAGGGCTCTTCTACGGAGTGTTTGGTTTAGGGTTAGGGACAGGATTATGAGTATTTAGAATCACGAAGAAAAAGAACTATAGCGACAGTCCCTGTCTATATCATTATCTCAGACCGCTCTCTCATATAAGTTTTCTCTTTCCTAATCCTGTCTGTAACTGTAAACGAAGGAGTAGGCGGGAGAGTCCCTGAATATTTCTCAACAATAGTATATATATAAAAAAAAAAAAATACTCTGCAGGTAACACACAAAATGCGATTTACCGCTAATCTTGTCACATGTATACTGACATCATATAAAACTGATTGATAACTTCTACTACAAGGCTGCTAATAATGGAGCCCCTCCTTCCCCCTTTTCCCAATTAAAACATATCAGTCATGGCAGCAATATGTTGAATGCATCTGATATAGATCTAAACATAAATGAAATGTGATGGTAAAAAATACTTATTCTGCGATGTATAAACATTTCAATCTGTGGTGATGATGACGACGATGATATTGCACTGAAACATGTAAACAAATGACAATAAAAGGAGAGCTGTTATTAGTGCAACCAAATACAGTTCAGGAGGGATTTCTTCCATATTATGCAAAAAAAGAACGTAAACCACAAATTGGGTCAAATTTACCTTTTGTCATCCCTGTGTACAGAGCATAATGTTTTTTTTCTTTTTCCAACTAATTCTCTGGTAGCCTTAATAGTTTTTGAGACAGCCAACTGAATGCGCATTTGATTTTTTTGATAATGAAAGGCAAAACCCAAAGTTTTTGGGTTGGTTTTTTTTTCTGCGTCTGTAAAATTATGATTTTGACTCGTGCGGTGTTTTCCCCTGAAACAGTCGTTCTTCGTCTTCTCATAACATCTCATCTTTAGGATCTCCCATCTGTAGCTCAGAGGTAGTGCTGTCATCTTTGTTTCGGATGCGAGCGTAGAGCACTATTGCCACTACACAAAGCACAGCACCAAGCACAAGCATCCCAACACCTATACCTGCCATGGCACCTGAGGATGATAAATATGATGATGATGATGTAGTGGTGGTGGGTATTTGTGTCTGTTCAAGCTTTTTATCTTTCATGACTGCTGGTCATATTTTTTTTAAATTTTATTAGTTTTGTCTTTATTTTTTAATTTTATTTATTTTCTGCATCTGATGTAAGACGCCAGTCCGAAAATGTGTGTATGAAATGTGCTACATTCTTAAAGTTTTTTTTCTATTTACTTATTTATATTCGATGCAAATTAATGTTTTTTAAATAATGATAATGAGGATGTTGATCATGGTGGTGGTGGTTATGTTGTAACTGATGATGATGATGATGATGATGATGTGATGATAATGTATAGTGCAGTCGTGATGGTGGTGGTGGTGATGGTTGTAGTAGCAGTACTATTGTTATAAGTAGCTGAGTGATGGTGGTAGTAGTGGTGATATCAGCAATATGACAATCTGCTAGCAGAGTGTGTCGGTAGCAATGGGGATGGTGTATGTGGTGTTGCTGTAGTGCAGTGCTATTGGTGATGGTGATGACATTAAGGGTGGTCGTATCAGAGCTAGCGATGTGAAGTGTTAAGCTGATGTGGTCGTTGCAATGATTGTGCCAGTGGTGATGATGATAATAAAGCTAAAGATGGAAGTGATGGTGATGGTGATGGTGCAGAGTGCAGTTTTTGTCCCTGTATTGCGATAATAATTGTGATGATCAGTGCGTCAATGATGGTTATGGTAGTGCTGTTGGTGTTGATGGTGGCAATGACGTTGCTGTTCCCATTGCTCAAAGTGGTGATATTAGTGGTGGTTGTCATGATATTGGTGATTGTAATATATGGAGCAATAGCCACAGTTTTTGTGCTCTGAAGAAGTCAAAGTTGATGATGATGACAATAATAACAAATACAATATTATGATAATGATGATGGTGATAGTGATGATGGTGCATCTATAAGGACGATGTTTGACGATAAAGTTAAATACGATATGACTATTCAAGAAATCAGTCAGAGGAGTCCTGTAATCAGGATAGTTTGATGTCTGAAACCCAGCTTGCTCATAGCATACCTGCAGAGAAACCAGTGTCATCTGAGGCTTTCTGTGGTGTGCTGACAGCTGAACGTTTCTTAACTGAAAGGGTCATGAAAAAAAAAACTTTCAATGAATAAGGAATAGTTCCACCATAGACTTCGTTCTATCTTAGTGAAGCCTGGGCCAAGAGAAAGCAATTTTATATTATTTGATTCTAACACATATGCCTGATTAATTTACTTCTANTATTCAAGAAATCAGTCAGAGGAGTCCTGTAATCAGGATAGTTTGATGTCTGAAACCCAGCTTGCTCATAGCATACCTGCAGAGAAACCAGTGTCATCTGAGGCTTTCTGTGGTGTGCTGACAGCTGAACTTTTCTTAACTGAAAGAGTCATGAAAAAAAAACTTATAATGAATAAGGAATAGTTCCACCATAGACTTATTATGAATAAGGAATAGTTCCACCATAGATTTCTGTTTATCTTAGTGAAGCCTGGGCCAAGAGAAGGCAGTTTTATAATATTTGATTCTAACACATATGCCTGATTAATTTACTTCTAATATTTATTATTTTATCATAATGATATATATAATAGACGCAGACAGGGCACCCCTATTTGTCTGCTCCCGATTTTAAGGGGTTGTCTGTAAATAATAAATTATACTGCTAAAGAGTATTATAACCTTTTTAAGATACACTGAAAGGCGATGCTTGTAATGCCTAGACTAAGCAAGGAAAGACGGTGCGACAGTCAGTCAGTCGGTCGGTCAGTCAGTCCATCACAGCTGATTTAACTAATCCGCCTCATTTAAAACTCTTTTACTTGTGTAGGTGCCACATCCAAACATATCAACTAGTGAGACATTTGTCGCAGACATTGCACTCGGACGTATGAGCTGGCAAAGGCCTTGGGTTTCACAGAACTGGAATCTGAAAGTGAACAGAGTAATGGGACTCACGACTGGTCAACTTTTTGCTTATCTGCAATGCTGATTTGTGTAAAGTTGGTCATGGGTAGGCAGAAGAGAAGAAAGAGAAATACAGTGTACTTTCAATACAATAGTTTTATGTTAGTCACATGGATGAATGGATGGATGGATGGATGGATGGATGGATGGATGGACGGACAAACAGACGGACAAATTAGTGATTAAATATACACTTACGTTGTGCAGCCATACGACGTGTCTTGAGAGCATATCCTGGCGCACTGGGCGACACTGACCCCCGTGATATTTCTGTCTACGGCATAACGTGTCACTTTATTAGGGACTTCGTCGTAGAGTGTTGCATAGTTGCCTGTAATAACAGAGGAAAGTTCACTTTACTACTTGTAATGAGGTCACAGTAAAAAAAAAAAAATAGTGAGACTAGCTAAGCAGTGCATTTGAGTTAGCGATATCTTTACAAGGCTTAATGTGGGTTGAGAAAGTCACTGAGTGGTCTGTCCTTTTGGTAAAGTTGCGTAAGCCAACACTGGCTTGATAAACTATTCATTATTAAAAGACAGCCATGATCATTAAGGCAAAGATCTGGGACTTCGAACAGACACGAGGGCGCAACCTTAATAAGCTCACTCGTGTACCTGTACGATAGATCTGTGTGGCGAATCATGATAGCATTGTTTGCGGAGGGGAATAACTCAACGAAATTTTGTAGTTAATGTGCACATGGTTTATTGTCCCCTCGTTCATCGATTGGTGAACTTAAAAAGAAAAAAATGTTTCTTTCATTTCGAAAACGGTCAAATTATTGTTTAAAGGATCAAAACCCTGGCTTTATTAACATTCTAAGGTACTGGTGAACCCTATCCACTTTTTATATTAATTCTTTGTTTTGGCTCTTGATAAATGCTTTACTGTATCGCTTGAAGTCGCTTCAGTGGGTCCTTCTGGCTGTACAAACTTCCACTAATTGACTCATTAATGATAGTGACAGTAGGAATAACGTAAGCAACATGTAAGCAATAAATGATTGGCACATACAGGTGCTGTCTGTGCACGTATAAGTGTATAAG
>JAWQUT010000548.1:14312-21812 GCA_033807755.1 Ellobium chinense | reverse complement strand
TGTCCTCATTTTTGAATGTGACGATTTTCAAGAGCTTTTCAATCATTAGCGAATGATGGCCTCCACCTCCTCCTCCTCCTCCCCAATGTATATACAGTTTTCTGATGTTCGCCCACTTACTACAGTTGTGGTCTGGGTTATAGCTAAACAAACTAGTTAAACTTTTAAAAAGTATATTTCTTTGGTAACAGACTCTTGATATCATTGCAGAGAGCCGTGCAAGGCCTTTGTTTGGAATGGCACTGATTGAGAGCCATACACTTCTAAGAGGCTCAGGAGAAAACAGCAGTCATCATAGGTGGAAGTCCATAGTTACATTCTGAGCTATAATATAAATTAATGCCAGGTGCCGCTATTTCACCCATACCCTCTCTAGGGCATTAGGAAACGGCTTCAAACTATTACTAGGCAATCCATACCATATTCAGGCAAAATGGCCCAGGACTCACCGGCCCATAATTCTCCACAGGAATCAACAGTTGTCCCCCGTAGATCGCATCGCGAAGTCTGGCCCAAGCTTCCACTAATGAGATAGGTGAAGGCGCATCTGTGGCCTCTGTAAATAAAAACGAATGGGGAGGGGGTGGGGTCAAATAGTAAATTATACATTACATGTATAGCATTGTAGACAGCTGAGAATGAAAATCTAATATCGTTCATATTTTAGACAACATTCTATGATAAATGTTAATGTGCTTTACCATACTTACTTTGAAAATTAACACATTCAACATCATTATTCATCACTCCATAACTTCCGGGCGGGAGTTTTGGGTGGAGGTAGCAGTATCCGCTGCAGAAGTCAAATTTGACACAGGAGGCCATCCTGTCCACTGAGTCGGGCAGCTGTCCTTGTGACGTGTCTTTGGAGCAGTACCTGTCATTAAGCAATTCATCGTAACATGACGATGTGGGTTGAATACTTACAATACTTAAACATACTTGCATACTCACCGGAAGTTGAAGGGGTGCAAGGGAGATAATCATTTTTTTAAATCGTTGGTATGCTCGGCCTGTATCCACCTGTGCATACTCACTGGAAATAGAGATCTACTAGGGAATCTAATCATCTCCGGTACCTGTCATCAGCAACTGTTTTATATTCCCGAAATACAAGTATACTAACATTCGAAGAGACAGCTTTTGTAAACAGGAGGCTGTAGTATGGAATTCGTGTCCGAATAAGACATTCGCTCCAGGTCACAATAAATACAGCCAATGAAAAAAATGTGGAATAGAATTCTATCCCCCAGATACTCCGTCTGGCAGTTCCTTGTTTCTATGTAAGAGATAACCAAAGACTAACGTTTTAGCTACTTATGAATAGAGTAAATGCTCTAGGGTACATCTAATAAGACCGACGTACCCTGCTGGTACAGACGCTACTACGTCTTAACTCAAGTATCAATCTGAGACGGTGAAGTGTGTATATGTCCAAATGTTCTTTGTTAATGTAGTAGAATGTTCTTTGTTCTCTCTCTTTTTTGTTCTTATCTCGCTCGCTATCTTTCTCGCTTGCTCACTCGCTCGTTCTCTCGCTCTCTGTCTCTCTCTATATAATTATATATCGCTCGGTATCGCACTCTGTCGCTCCGTCTCTCTCTGTCTCGGTCGGTCTCTCTCTCTCTCTCTCTCTCTCTCTCTCTCTCTCTCTCTCTCTCTCTCTCTCTATCTCTCTCTCTCTCACTCTTTTTCTCTCTCTCTCTCTCTCTCTCTCTCTCTCTCTCTTTCTCTCTCTCTCTCTCTTCACTCTAATGAATAAACTCAGTCTTATGGTTACCTAGCGCATGTTGATGCATCTGTTCCCTTTACTGTCACCACGGCATCAGTCCAGTGACTTGGGTCAATCAAATTCAGTGACCTCCCTGGTGTTTTTATGTAGCTGTCTGTGGTCATGAGAAAGATGTCAAAAAAACATCATAAGAAAAGGAATTATCGTTGTTGTTGTTGTTGTTGTTGTTGTACCTTTACGATAACCTATTCACCTTCAGGTTCCAAGACACACTTAGTGTAATGATTCTAGATAGTCTGAACATGCCTTCGCCATTAATTCGTACCGGCTGTTATTCCCTATTGTGTTGGTTTTTTTGTGTTGTTTTTTTTTAAATGCCACTCATATCTTTTAGCCGGTCTCTTTATCTCGTTTTCTTGGAGAGAGTAAGGGGTCAACTACACTTATTTATATGATGTCCACATCTTGGATGCCATTGGAACACATTTAAATTCGTCTAGTTACATGGTGGAAACTGCCCATGTCAACGAAGCTGATCACAATCACCATACATAATAATATAATGAGGTGGGGGATGGGGAGGGCGGTTGTGGGACAGGGAAGGAGTTTAGGAACAGAGGCCCCGAATTCAAGCATAAAAAAAAGGTTACAAGTCGAAGCCTTGGACTAAACTGATAGAGTCTTCTCCTCCGACTGGAGTTATAAACACAGAGAGATTGCCAGACCTGACCCGCAGCTGTCATACCTACAGTGGCCGTCAGAGGGGATGGAGGAATGGGCATCCCAAACATGGTAAGTATTGTTTAAAGTTGCAGTTAGTAAGTAGTGACTAAAAAAAAGAATAGTTAAACATGGTAAGTATTGTTTAAAGTTGCAGTTAGTAAGTAGTGACTAAAAAAAAGAATAGTTATACATGGTAAGTATTGTTTAAAGTTGCAGTTAGTAAGTAGTGACTAAAAAAAAAATAGTTACATAGAATTTTCCCTGTTCGTAAATCCCAAAGGCAATGAGCAGGCTAAATCACTCCTGTTGCTATTTGAGAGCTTGCGCAGTAACGATGGGATTTCTTACCCATCGGGTAGTGCATCAGTGTTGAATGCACCCTCAACAGCCTTCAGCACGCAGAGTTAATGTAATTCTTACTCTTGTAAGAGATCTCCATCGTTGATGCGCAAGTTCTCAAATTAAACAGTTTCGAGCGCCCCGTGAATTTCGTAATAAATTGTTTAAATGTATAATAACAATAACAGTAACAATAACAATATGTTTATTGAGCTCAGGCAACATCCAGCCGTAAATGAGCAAGAAGTTTCTTTACGTGTGGCCCCTTTCTCGCCCCCAGCCCCCATTCCCAAAACAGGGACATCGAATAAAGACTTCCTTAGTCCAGTACTGACCTATTGCTGGAGGTTTATCCAGCAGTTTGCCAACGAAGTTCGTCCGTGCACTGTTTGAGGTGATATCGTCCCAGTGAACTCTCAGTTTGGAGACGTTCGCCTGTCTGGCAATTTCAGCGCGAACAAGACTGGCGAATGCGCGACTATCTTGTGACCCCATTGGATTGGGATCCGTAGTATCTGAAGGGATCAGTATGAAAACAGAAGTTTCAAAATGTCCAGAGTTGTTTAAAATAAAGTACTGAATTTCACTGTGTCAGTAACTACACCCGGACCTTATAAACTTGAAACCACTCACATCTATAAATGATGTGTCTGATTCCTTTATTTGCCATTTCAAATCTAACTCAGTGATGCTCAAAAGCTCACATACTTGAAATTATAGACTCAACACGTGCGGGAATATATTTCATCTGAGTAATTCTCTCGTAACTTTTATAGAACTGATACAGTCGGCTGTATGCGTCATTAATTAATTGATAAAGTGAGATACTATGTTAAAGTGTGTGTGTGTGTGTGTGTGTGTGTGTGTGTGTGTGTGTGTGTGTGTGTGTGTGTGTGTGTGTGTGCGCGCGCGCACGCGCGCGTTTTGTCTCATTTAAAATTGTGACTCTGACATAGCAACAGAGTTATTTTAGTCAAACTGTGATTGAAGGACAAAGACTCTAAAATTTAAAAAAAAAAGAGTTTAACTAACACCTACCCTCATTGACAAAAGAAATTATAAATCTTATTTGCGAAGAATCGTTGAAACAACTGCTGACGTCAAAGTGGTCACTCGTCGGTGAGAAGTTGGGGGCAAAGTTGTAGATGTCGGAGGACATCATATCCTGTGGTATAAGGGCATGATGAGGCAAAAAGAAAAGCGAAAAGAATTACAGGGCATTTAATAAAGATGTTAAAAGCTATGATTTTTGTTCTGAATAACTGGCATTTATGCAAATTTTCCATTGTTTTAAGCAAACAAACGTCATTTAAGTCTAAAATTTAAGGGAAGTTTTGTGGTATACAAATTGTCATAATTTTGTTCCTGGTTGTTTTTTTTTAATTGTGATTAGGAAGAAAATATTTGTCCACTACGTTAAAACGTTCAAATTTTGTTTAAGCTGATTGAATACCGGATATTTAGAAGAAAAAAAAGTTGTAGTTTACATAAGTAAGTGTGTGTGTGTGTGTGTGTGTGTGTGTGTGTGTGTGTGTGTGTGTGTGTGTGTGTACTTCTATACATAACATTAATTTAAGGATGAAAACATGGGGCTGGAAAAACAAAAATGTATTTCGGTCCCGGTAGAAAGAAAGAAAGAAAAAAAAAGAAAGAAAGAAAGACACTGATTAACATCATCACATAATATCTAAGCTAATATTCAGAAGGGGATATTCCAACCATTCACATGATCATTTCCAATATTTAACTCAACCACATTGGCTAATACTGGGGAAACCCTGCCGATAACATGTATTATCATGTAACTCGGAATGGTCCATTATTATCACCATCATTCATCACAAATTCAGGATAAACACATCGTCTTCTGTTTTCACTGATCGTCATTATCATCGTCATCATCATCACTGTTATATTGATATTTACAAATAACTGTTGACATGAATTTTCTCCATCTTACCTGAGCACTGGAAATGGTAACTCTCATCAGCTGAGTTTCCACGACAGTGTCCCAGTCATGAGTGTTGCCTAGCCGAGGCCCTGCCTGGGTAGTTATAGCATCATCCAAAAATGTAAGATAACACAGGCATAATAACGAAAGTCTCAAACAAACAAAACTGTCTCCGCTTAATGGCACGGTTCACATTATTGCAATATTTTGTTTTGCCTTGAGAGATAGTTGAGAGATATTGTGATTGGGCACTTAGTCTGAATTACACTGCAGGCAATGCTAGTGACTGTAGAACTGCATTCCATGGACTGCATGTAGTGTAGTTACAAACTGCTTATTGGAGTAGTACCTGTTTCTTCTCTGGTATATCCTTCTAAGAATTAGTCACATCTTTTCCTTCTGGCCTGCAAACCAATTGGCATGCCTGCAGTAGATTGCTTATGCCTTCCTGTTTTCATTAAAGATTAGTCGAGCTATTGTCAAGGTTGACAAGGCTGAGGAAGACTGGAGAGCTAAAGTTTACTTATATTGATGCAAGTTGATCATATTTCTGCACTGACTAGCATTACATGTTCTTATAGTCAATGCTTGTAATTAAAGGCCTAGGCCATCAAAAGGATGTGTGATGTGTCACTTATTGTATTCGTACCAAATGACGCTCTGTGACATGTCATGACAAGAACCATCTTAGAATGATAATTTCATTCCTCCACAACATAGGAACTCGCTCCGTGCCAGTGTGGTTAAACTTTAACTATGAGAATAGGCAAAGAGACAGAAGTTTATTCAAAAATGTTTAACATCTCAACCTTCTTCTTACCTTTGCAAAATATAGTTCTACCATTGTCGACCCTTGATAATCCTTATAATTATTCACCCTTTGAGCAAAGAGGTTGCAAGTCACACCTCTGACTTGATGCTGCGGGGAAACGAAAACATAAAAGATAATTGCCCATCTACTCTGAAAGATTGAAGGCTCAGAGGAAATCCACTCCGCGATAATCTAAGAGAATATAGCGACACATACAGATCTGTATTAAGCAGAAAAGACTAAGACACACATGTATAAAAGTTAAAATACACAAACGCTTGTACCAGACCCCATGCTAAAATTTCGCTCCTATTACCAGATACCTGGATCGCAAATTGTCATCTGTCTATCAAGGCCATTTTAAATATTTCAACTTCAAGTTTAAGGCCCAGTAGAATGGTGTTAATCCAGTGCAATATAACTTACTCAAAAGTTCTGTAGGTCTGCTGCTTAAAATGTTATTATGTTCACTCATAATCATAATGGACATCCTTGCATTTATTGACCTTCAAGCATTCTGTGGTATTAGATTCACTGAGTTTCGGTCTTGAGCGGTGTCTTGTGAGCAACATGCTGTGTATTTGCCCTCGATTTCTTTTCTGTACTGCAAAATTTAAAAAGGTTTCTCGGATTTCGCCTGCGGAACTCCACGTGCACTTAGTCTGATAGCCTACATCAGTACTACTGGTCAAACGGGGTACGAGGCGGGTCAAAGTGCAAAGTTGGGGAAAGCGAATCAAGCAGTGCCTAAAGGTGACTGTTAATGCCACGTATGAAGATGAAGGAAGGTTTCGGTATAAAATTGCAGGAATCCGACCTCTGGTTAAAAGTTCACTAAATATGGAATATGCTTGAAACACGCTGCATGCTTTACGATGTGTAACGACAGTGTGGCTTGACTCTTAATATGAATGATCAAAAATGGGACAGAACTTCGACTTAGTTGACATCTACTGGTGTGTTGTGGTCAAACCCCCAATCTTTACCTACCTCTCCCTCGAAAGTAAAGTTGCCTTTGGTCATGAAATAGTCTTGCACAGTTTGCATGTGGACGAGCCCATTCGCGTCACGGGTGTAGAGCAGGTTGATGTCATTATTCATCAGAGTAGGTGCCTGGTCTAGCGGCAGGATGTCACAGGTATTTTTGGTGACATCCAGCTTGTAGCTTACACCTGTAACACAATCAAAGTCGCTTAAAACTTCCACATATTGGCCCGTTTGATTGTTATTAGAGACACAGATTGACATTCATAGATTGAAATTTTATTTACTGAGAGGAAGGCAGAGAGAGACTAATCATAATAGAGTATTGTCTCTAAACTCAGTCGTTTTGGGAGGAATTCCGAATGAGACTCACATATTTTGCTCCTGTCTCGACAGACGTTAGGGTTAAGGGTAGGGTTAGGGTTAGGAGTAGGTTTTGGATTGTAATTTTAAGCATAAGCTCTGGTTAGGGGTGTGAGTCTCCTGTGAAATTCCTTTTCCAGGTTCGATATCCACTCAGTCACCATTGGCTGTGAGGCCCATTTGAAAATCCTTCCCTAGTTTTTTCGTATGAATTTTACACAACATCTTATTCCTTTATCAAAGCGGTATCGATCGTCGCGGAAATTCTTATTAACCGCCATACAGGAAATGGTTTGGCGACCTCGAGACTTCCAAATAAAATGTTAACGAAAACATTTTTCTTACCTCCAGTGAAATCCTTGATGATACGTATATTGCTTTGACCGTCGAAATAGTCCGTTCTAGACAGCTGGTCATTGGTGTCATAGAAGACCTAGAAAGTAAAGAGATATGAAGTTACATAACGTCGGTCTTCGCATAGGACTGGCCAGGCGGACTATACGTCAAATATAAACGTGGCCGGTCCTATATGCCAAGTCCGACGATAAACTAATTCTCGAATTACTTTCTTTCCGTACTTTACAGCTTGGTCTTTAC
>JAWQUT010000547.1:426309-443637 GCA_033807755.1 Ellobium chinense | reverse complement strand
TATACGTCCTCTAACGCCGCCATCTCCAGCATCTAGGGCCGATGCGAAAAGCAGACTTACCTCCTGGACCAAGCGCCCTCTTTACAACGTCGGTGAAAACGTATCACGCTTCCCGCCCTTAAAGCCTAGAACAAGAGATTATAACAAAATTATTAATTTACTCATATATCCTTACAGGTTATGTTATTTTCAGAGTACCTGGGTTTTCCATCCTCCTGGAATTATCGCTAGAGAAGATCCCTGCACTTTATTAAGATTGAGCATTCACCCTAATTTACTCGACGCACCTGAGAATCTCCAGTCGTTCAAAGAAATCCATTCATCCTATAATAATAAAAAGCACTGGCACACAATCATCCAAATGAATATCTATTATATACACATTTCACTGGTTCTATCATGCGCTCCCAGGACTCGCGATCGTTATACTAGCTTTCAACACTTACCAATACTTGGCGGTATTCATATGCACACACAGTCGCTCCCAGCGACACACAGAGTGATACAGGATATAGCTCGGCATTCGAGCTTGTTCTCAGCCCTTTTTATAAGTCTCGTTTCCCCCGCTCACCTAATTCCAGACATTCGTAATCCGTGCGCAGGAGATAGAATGTAATCTACTCACTTTGTACAATGACCTTAGACCCCTGCACGACAAAACAAACTAAACAAACTATCGAGTCATCATAACTCATAACTCGTGACATTAGACCTTCACTGGTATTAGCGTTCAACTCTTTTTCGATTGAGCAGATTTTATATTAGTAATAAACTTTGTTAGACATTCAAATAAGTTTTAAATCTATACAAATCATATTGTTACCTCTTATGTTTCCTTTCAGTCTTCAGAACAAACGAAGCCGGTGAGTATACTTGTTGTGTGTAAAGTATTTCAATTATAACTTACGTTTACTTTGGCTACGACTTGCAGGAGAATAATAGCGTGTAAAACGAAGCACAGTCAGAATTTAAGATTTAGACTACTTAATATTGGCTGTGTCGTTTGTCTAGAAACAACACACGTGTAATGGTGAGAAAAATGTTAGTTCTGATTGCTAAGCACGGACAGAAATAAAGNAGAAATAAAGAGATTAGGTAAAGGAACCAATGGTCTTGTGAATCCATACCGAATATCTTTAACATAACACTATCTATATATCTCAATAGCTGGACTTTCTTCTAATTGATTTTGTTTTAAAGACAGAATAAGAAATATTATTATCAGTAGCACCATATGTGACATAAACTAGTCGCTGCTGGTTGTGTCATATAGTCATGGGTTACACAATTATTATGCACACACGATATAAGGAGTAGGAAGGGAATAGACTATTGTTTACTTGTGTTTGTTAAATGTTTTAGCTAAATCTTCTTCCTAGACACACACACACACAAGCAAACATACATACACACACATAAACACATATTATTCATAATGTTTTCCACCTTTTATAGTACCATGACGTCCTGTCGAGTCATTAACATTAAGCAGTGATACATGTACCTATGAGTTCAAGCCAGTACACCAGGGTTGGGCAAGTTCACTAAAAAAAGCCAGATCAGATCAAGATCAGATCATTATGGGACAAAAATGCTTTTAGATCACGTTTAGCTCAGTTCTAGGAAAAGTGTGTATTTTTTTTTAGATCAGCTCAGTTCATCTTTATTTTTGCTTAGATCAGATCAAGATCAGATCAGTTCATCGGAGTAGTAAATGACTTCATGAGAATAAGCACTAAGAAGCAGGCGACAACCAGCAGGTCTACAATGCACATTTATTAATGCCAAATTGGCCCTTAAAAATGGTATCAGTCGTGGCTAACTTACCCTTTATCTCGAAAATGTCTCCAAATTAGCATTTGTTCGTGCTCATCGAATAAAGGGTAAATATTGGAATGAATTCGCCACTACAGTTTTACATTTCTTGCATGAGTAAAGACATCATCATTTCACAATTTCACACTCCTCATCCTAACCTCAGAAAAAAAAAAAATGTTGAACACGTTAAATCTTGCTCTGGCCATTAGACAACTGACATCATGGCAACTAAGCTCCTGAGCAGTCGTGAGAGGCTGAGCTAAAATAAAAAAAACCCCAATATTTATGTGTAAAGTAGCCTCAGTGTATGTTTTAAAATTGAATTTAAAATTCATGTACATGATTGATAGTACACAATGCCAAAGAATGTTGTTTTTTTCACTAAATGGGAGGTGGGGATAGAATTTCTGGTTTTCACATTTGTTCATACCTACCTACAGCTCCCGCCCCTCCAATTCTCTCCCCCTTCCCCTCCACCCACTACACCCCATCACGCCCCAAATGATGCCGATTGAGCATCTGTTACGTAGAACAGACTGTCATACGTACGTACTAACGTACGTGACCAGGCCGAACAATGAGCATCTGACCATCATTTTGGCGTCATCAAAAGAAAGGTCGCGCGTCGCAATCTAACGGTACAGACTGCCTGGCGCCGCTGCTGGATACCCGGTGCGTTGGCATAGTGGCGATAAAGATGCAGTCGATGAAAGAATACAAAACGTGTGTTTGATTGCCTATCTTAGTACTAAAAACATATTCAGTGCATAAGTCTTTCAAAGCGATGAAGACAAAGTCTAAACAAGGCGTACATCTGACAAGAAATAACTGAACATTGACCTTGTCATTCCTCAATCCAACTCTGCTAGACTGAGAGAGAGACTGCGGTGGACTGGTAACCTCACGCAAGATTACATCGATGTGAGTAACAGCCTTAACGGGCATGGAACTGATTCGAGAAAAGTTACGGTTTCACACACTGAGGCAAAACGTCATAATGTCGAAATCTGACCGAAGACTGACCGACGAAGACTAAGAGAGGTGGAAAACGCCGCGCTCACCCTTAAAACGGTTTTCTTTTCACTCCCTCTGCAAAAAAAAAAAAACAACGGCTTTCAATTCTGATTTTCGAGGTCAATATGAAGTTGTGAACTGAGCTAAAATGTAGTTAGAAAAACCCAGATCAGATCAAGATCAGATCAAGCAGCCAAAATAGGTATAGTTCAGATCAAGATCAGTTCATCTAAAATAGCTGTTTAGCTCAGATCAAGTTCATGTGAACTGATCTAAAGATCACGATCTGGGATCATTTGATCTCAGATCTGCCCAACCCTGCAGTACATACACACACGAAACCCCTGTGATAATGGTGATGGTGTTGATGGTATTAGTCGTTATTATTTTAAGGTTGTTAAACTGCTCTCCAAAGGCAAAATGACGTAACTGCGTTGCTATGCCGGACTGCTTAGTAGATCACTGTTACGATGTTTTGCCTTTATAGAAACATTTTGGAAATATTGGATATGTTGATATTTATCGTCAAATAGCCAGATTGTTGGTTTCGCATTTCTGCCTCTGTCAAAATGTACAGTACGTCCAGGTGGGCCAAAACAAATAGGAGCTTTAAAATGCCGGAGAACTGCAGATACGTCTGTTTGCCTTCGGAAGGCATAGTAGTGGCTGCAGTCTTATAAAACCTGAGCTAAGAAGGAACAATAAGGTGCTTCAAGGTGGGGCGTGAAAGAAGAAAGGGGGCAGTATGATTTTCATGGATGTATTTATCGGTTTGGGAAGCGACAATTTCATTATTATGTAACAGCCTGGACATTATCGACGTCATTCGATACTATTGTAAAAATTCGATTATTATCTCTCTATGCTGAACTCTACAAAGAGTACATTCAGGACCGTTGAACTCGTGTAACTCTTAGGATTATAAAAGATCTCACAGTTAACACGCAAGCTCTCAAAGATTTTCCGATGGGAACGGGAACAAAAGTAGGGTGAAAAAGCGTACTGAATATTTTAGCTCATCTTGCTGCCTAGACTATACAGTAGATCCCTTTAGACATTCATATCATATATTGTGCAGGTTGATACTGGTAGAGGAGGTAATCTGTTAACGTCAACATGCAAAATAATGTAGACGATGGAAACCTGTGAGCTGTAGAAAATCAGCGCCACTATTAGAGAAATTACTTGTACCTGTCGTTAAAATCACTCATTTTGTAAAACAGTTTATTGTCTGTGAAACTGTATATTATTACTGGAAACATGACTGAAATACAATGACTTAGGGAATGGGGCTTGACGTCAGAAAGACAGAGGCAAGCTAGTAGTCGTTATGAAAAGAGAATTATCCACATGTAATAACCCTGTGTTGCATGGCGTCCACTACAGTGGACACACTTTTCACGCTACATTGTGACTTATCCAATTTGAAAATCGGTAGGTTCTGTTTCGCAAAACATCGTTTGGTGATCCAACTTTTTATACTGCCAAGCAGGGGGCGACCACTCTTCAACACTTTCTTTCACAGCTTGGGTCAAGAATGGCTTCACCAGCTTAGAAAAGGGGAGGCAGTATTTTCGATGTTTCTCCCTTATTTTATACCACATGAACCCCCTTTTTGCTCCAAAGCTTGCAGAATCAGTTTGTTTATGCTTGAGACAATTGAATCTGGACAGATGATTGATTTCCATCGAAATAAGAGATGAAATGTGTGCTGCCTACCACAGTGGACACTATGAACATGGCAGGTTTCACTGTTTGAGTGGGATGTCCACCTTGGTAGACATTATGAATATGGCGAGTTTTTCTGGCTTAGCAAAACTCTGTGAACGTTTGTATTTTGCTTGTATTGGCCTACGGCACTTTTGTTTAGATTTACCAAAGCATGCTGGTCTAAAACAGGCAGAAAAACAATTTTTATCCTTGGTGATCACCCAAGCTAAGTTGGCCTTCCTTGAAATGCTCTACTACAAACAAAGAATATTGTTTTGGAAGCAAGCCTATTATCATGAAGAACACTCTTCACCTTCATGGCGTCCACTCTGGTAGACACAAAGCTCATACCAAGAATCAGCCTGGGTTCATGGCGTCCACTCCAGTGGACAACTTGACCCTCCCTTCGGTGAAGAAATATAAAGATTTTGAGTGTTTTTTTGGCTTATATATGCTAAAATCAACTTGTATGGCAAATTTCATGGAGATATTAACGTTCCTTCATACCTCATGCAACAAAGGGATAACTTTCGTTCGCTCTAAATGTTATGCCATTTTGTTGTTGTTGTTGTTGTTGTTAATTTATCGCAGAGAAAAGTCTTTTGTTAAAATGTGTAAACAACTGCCCGACTTTGGTCGTGGTGCTATAACCTTAGAAAAGGTAGGATAAAACAATATTTGAGAAAAAGGAACATCTGTCTGACCACTGTTTGTGTCGCTTTTATTAATGAATGCAAAGCTTATGTATGGTTGTCTGTGTCTTTTTCTCCCCTATATTGTTTAATGTGCTCTGATTGGTCTACGATTCTGACAGTATTCATCATTGCCTGAGGGGCACATTTAGATTATTAAGACGTCACACAGCAGGATAGGATTTGATTGACAGCTAACTATTGTCTCAGGCAGTCTGAAATATTTTATGGTTTGGAAAGAAAGAGAACCGGTCTACACGATTAAATAAAAAACTGAAATGGACCATAGCAATTAGGATAGGTAATGCCATGTTAAGCATAGCAACAGTTATGGGGAGGGGGAGGGGAGAGAGGAGATGGATGGGTGGGCACAGTTACAGGGGTGAGGTAAATACGATACATTTAGAATGTCTTTGGGGTTGAGAAAGAAAGAGAGAGAGAGGGAATAGAAGCAATAAGAGAAAGTGAAGGCCTGAGTTGGTAATAAAAAAAAGCAAGAAGGCAGGTAATGAACAGTGACTCCGGGGACAAAAGCATATTGGCTTCTCTCTCTGTCTCTGTCTCTCTCTCTGTCTCTTTCTCTTTCTGCCTCTGTCTCTGTCTCTCTCTGTGTGTCTCTCTCTGTCTCTCTCTGTCACTTTCTGTCTCTGTCTCTCTGTTTCTCTCTGTCTCTGTCTATCTCTCTGTCTCTCTCTGTCTCTCTCTTTCTCTCTCTCTCTCTGTCTCTCTCTCTCTCTCTCTCTCTCTCCATCCCTGGAATTGTCCCCGTCCAACACATACTAGGATATATCTCGTCTCTCTCGCTGACAGTGAAGACCGATTCTGTCTTTCAAAACTACAAACGTTGTCTCGGGTATTCTATAAAATGCTTCCGTGGTCATCGGTGGCCAAAATAAAAAATTCAAAATACTTTTCATGTCTATGTGCCTCCTTTTTTTTTTTTTTTGATCTGCTCTCGGAATCCTTTTAATTGAATTATGACTAGTGACACAACTAGCGCCGCTCCTACGCACAGAGAATTAGACCTTGGCGGCATCTAAATTATCTGAAAGTGCTCCTGAAGCAAATAATATTTTATTTTGTCAGAATCTGAGGCCAGTTGGAGCTCGCTAAACCACATAGCAGACAAAAATACAAAGGCAGTGCAAACGTTATTAAAGCTACTCAAACAATGGTTAGACAGATGTTCCTTCTTCTCAAATATTATTTGATCCTCTTATTTCTAAGGTTACTGCACTGCGTTTGTTAAATAAATGAAAAGAAAAAACAAGGCATAACATTTAGAGCGAACAAAAGTTATTGCATGTAGATATTTATCTTTGCATAACGACTACTAGCTTGCTCTTCACTTTATGACGTCAAGCCTCATTCCGGCGCTGACCGGACCAGTCATTGCGGCCCTTATGGTGTGAATATCTCGACTTTCAAGCTGCATTTTCTCGGAAGCGCTTGGGTGAAGGAAACGTGGAAGGGGTTACAACTTTATGAAAAAATACTGTGGATGTTTTAGGCCATGAAACAATAGCTATCCCTGTCCCTATAAATGTTTTAGCTGATTTTGCTTCTGTCACGGGGTCGTCTTCCACACAGAGTACTGACTTCCCGTGTTTTATGTTCCCTCGGGTACCGCCCTTTTTTACCATACTATGTATGACCCTTTGAGGATGTCTACTAGCGATCCAGTCTGACACTCCACACACAGAAACTATACAGTAAATAACTCAATCAACTACTTGCTCTCATATAATGATGAAATAGATATTATTGTAGAACTTTAGATGATAAAGGTGAGAAAATGATAATGTGATGTAGAATGGACGATGGCGATGAAATGAGATGATTTACACGCATGTGAATCACAATAATATCAAAACATGAGTACATAGAATCATCAGTACATATCTTTGTCTATGGTCAAGGCGGTACGGTCTACTATATCTTGGTTGCAAATGACTCTGAGCTCCTCGTCTACGTCGGCCTCCCTTGAACTCTGGGTCACTAGTTTCCGTTTTAGGCAGATCTATCTCAGCTAATTTCCTTCAGGCATATGGGATGGCTGGCAAATGGTTCTCAGCTAAAGTCGGCACAGGCAAAAAGGTGTTGTTCCCCCTTTTGTGAAAAAGGAAAAGAGGAACACATCCTAATAATACTTCTGACGGCATACGTTCCCGTCTACATTATATTTCAGCAAGTGATGTGTTATGGTCTATACAGGACCTCTGAGGAAGGACTCACCAATAACCTTTACTCCCATTATTTACAATTTATTTATACCTTTTACTACAGCTGTCAGTGGCTGGTTGCCTAGTTTGCTATCCCTCCGGTGTCTATTAACATTAAGTCATTATACTCTTGAATATCAATTATAATATCGCTAGAATTGGTGTCTCTTGTATTTACGTGACCCAGACTACCGCAAGCAGTAAACTGAGGATGAGTTATTGCCACAGGGCTAATGTTACAGCATTAGATCAAGAAATTGATAAATGTACTACTTACCGATCAGCTTCGTCACTCAGTCCAAGAATTCACACAGGCACAGCACTACACTTCGCTCCTTTGTTTAACTCTGGCATCCTTTTGGTTAGCAATTCTTTAACTTCTCGCACAAGGGCTAAACTGGCATTTATAACACTGCTGAACACAGAAGCTGGCTGGAGCTTGGTCTGCTGTATCTGGAGTTCTTCTCTTGACGATTCAGGATGGCTGATCTACCCTAACATGATTCCCTCTCATATTTATACCAAACTGAACCATCCCGCAACGTGTTCTACCGACGCTAGTCGTAAATTCCGATATGTCAATGCCAAGGTGATTTAAGTAGATTTTTCTCGGTACTAACTTTCGAAACAACGGATGGAAGCTACCTTTTCTGGGACCACAAGATTAAGTTCACGTCTAACGCCGTCAAGGTGCTATCCCTAACCCAATTTGCCTATCGGCTACAGGACCCTAAAGCGTCACCATTAAACTGTCGTCATGAAATTGGATCCTAACAGAGCGTCTTCCTAGTCTGTGGGCACGCTTGGGTGCTCGAGTTCAACCCGGTACATCACAGCTTCCTAGACTATACTATAAACCCCGCGAAGCATTCACATCATACTGTATATAAATACAGTAGAATACAGGTAGAGGAGAAATGTGCGCTTGACAATATCTTTACTTGACTTTATTATCTGGTCGGTAAACACACACACACACACACACACACACACACACACACACACACACACACACACACACACACACACACACACACACATATATACATTTACGAACTTACAGAACTTTGTCCAGGCAAAACTTTACTGATACAATATATATTTCGGTATATATCCGAAACTAAACTGCACCTGTCAACGTATGTAAACACTAAATAAAAATACTCAACTACTGTATCTGTAATTTACAGACAATCCTCTCTAAATATTGTAGAAGCCAATATTTCCAACTATAGTAACTCACCCCCACCCCATCCCACCCTCATTCTTCCCATGGGAACACATCCATCCCAGTCTTCTCACTTGAAGATAAGTTTTCTAACCCTACCAACAATGGCAATACTCACACTTTATTAATTTATACCTTCACTGGTATCTGTGTTCAACCCTGTTTCGATCGAGCAGAGTTTATATTAGTAATAAACTTGGTTAGGCATTGAAATAAATTTTAATCCATACATATCGTATTGTTACCTCGTGTATGTTTTTTAAATTTTTTTCAGTGTACAAAACGTCCGAAAACGGTAAGTATACTTGCTGTATGTAAAGTATTTCCACTATAACTTACGTTTACTTTGACTACTACTTGCAGGAGAACAATAGCCTGAGAACGAGGCACAGTTAGAATTTAAGATTTACTTAATATTGGCTGTGTCGTTTGTCAAGAAACAACAGAGGTGTGATAGTGAGGAATAATGTTAGTTATGATTGCTAAGCACGGACAGAAATAAAGTGATCAGGTAAAGGAACCAATGGTCTTGTAAATCCATACTGAATATCTTTAAAATAACACAATCTATATTATCTTAATCACTGGACATTTTTCTGACGTGTTTATTGATTTTCCAAAGACAGAATAAGAATCATTATTATCAGTAGTATCATAAGTCACATGAACTAGTCGCAGCTGGTTGTATCATATAGTCACGGGTTACACAATTATTCTGCACACAAGATATAATGAGTAAGAAAGAAATATAATCATTTTTTCTTGTCTTTGTTAAATAATTTAGCTAATTTTTCTTCCTAGACTATACTATCAACCCGACAAAGCATTCACATCATACTAGATATAGGTACAGGAGAATATAGGTAGAGGAGGAAAGGACGCTTGACAATAGCCTTTACTTAACTTTAGTGTCTGATCGGTAAACACACACACACACACACACACACACACACACACACACGCACACACACACATACACAAACACACACACACACATACACACGCACACGCATACACACACGCATACGCACACACACACACACGCACACACACACACACACACACACACACACACACACACACACACACACACACATACATTTACGAATTCACAGAACTTTGTCCAGGCAAAACTTTACTGATATATAGTTAGGTATATATTCGAAACTAAACTGCACCCGTCAACGTATGTAAACACTAAATAAAAATATAGTCAACTACTGTATCTGGAATTTACACACATTCCTGTCTAAATATTGTAGGAGCCAATATTTCCAATTATGGTAACTCCCCCCCCACCCACTCACCANCACACAAATACTCACGTACGTAAGTATTTCTTCGTTTAATTACTTAATTCTTCTGTTGTTGTTAATATTTTTAATTTATGTCCAGACATACCCTCATTCTTCGCATGGCAACACATCCATCCCAGTCTTCTCACATGAAGAAAAGATGTCTAACCCTACCAACAATGGCAATACTCACACTTTTATTAATTTATACCTTCACTGGTATCTGTGTTCAACCCTGTTTCGATCGAGCAGAGTTTATATTAGTAATAAACTTGGTTTACACACTTGGCTTACACACGCACACACACACATACACAAACACACACACACACACACACACACACATACATATCGTATTGTTACCTCGTGTGTGTGTGTTTTTTATTTTTTCAGGCTCCAGGATATTTGGACTGGGTGAGTATATACTTGCTGTACGTAAAGTATTTCCACTATAACTTACGTTTACTTTGACTACTACTTGCAGGAGAACAATAGCCTGAGAACGAGGCACAGTCAGAATTTAAGATTTACTTAATATTGGCTGTGTCGTTTGTCAAGAAACAACAGAGGTGTGATAGTGAGGAATAATGTTAGTTATGATTGCTAAGCACGGACAGAAATAAAGAGATCAGGTAAAGGAAGCAATGGTCTTGTAAATCCATACTGAATAACTTTAAAATAGCACTATCTATAAATGTTATTTTACGGAGCTTCAAATATGGGTTTCCACTAAATATTTATATTCACAATTTTTTTACAAAACCACCACGAATTTCAGAATATTTGAAAAAAACAATACAAATATCTCTCTATTACATTCTGCGTACACACATGGAGTTGTTAAATACAAAAAAATTACATTGATTGGTTTAGAAATAACGATGGAGATAGGAGATTTGTAATAAAAAATACAATTTTGAGAAATCGGCCATCAAAGGTTTCAAAAGTGAAATCTGAATGAAATAACAATGAAAATTCAAATATGTTTTTGTACAAGTTTTTGAACATATATGAGTAACTTATATACACACATTTAGGAAAACTCCTCCATACATAATGAAGAAGGCTAAAATTTTGAGTTCTGAGAACAGCCACTTTCATACATATACACGCACATATACGTTCATTGGTCAGATCTATTCATAGATTGTAGCAGAGGAGAAAATTTCCTTTCGTTTGATATGCGAGACGATGGGTCGATTTTTATGGCTAAGCTCAAAGTTACGTAATTTCAACAACGATACCTCAAATTGACGAAAACAAATCTTCAGTCACCATCCTCAGATGCATAATTTTGTAGGCAAAACATGAATTGTCTGCAGTCAACAAAACTTTGTCTGGATTCTAGACATGTCAAAGTACCTAAAATAGCCAAACCCTGACCTCGATCATTTCACCCCAAAACCTCATTTTCAGGACCCGTTCCCACCCTGCCTTAAAAAGCAACCGTGATAACTTGTGAGAAAAGTGCCAGTTCCTTTACCTTAAGCAGTTATATGTATCTGAGAGTTTATATCACAACATACACCACGCCGAATCTCTGCGGATTATTATTTTTCCAAGAAGTCTGTGTTTTCCTTTTACACAATTTAGTATTTGGGGTGCGCTGATCTGGGTACTTGACCAATCGCGGCCACATGGTGGAGAAGGATTAGAAAAAAAACTTTATTGGATCATTTTTATTTAACACAAGTCAACTACACCATTATCACTCCTATCACAATCACCACCAATATAGCAAGTACCAACGTCGTACAATTGTTGTCACATCGAATCGTAACGAACAATGTCAATGCAAGACACCGCTACTGCACAAGAAAAAACATCTAAAGCAATATAATGACGGTAGTACAGATTATTTTTTCTGATCATGAATGTAAAATGCATTTACATACAAATAAGGGTATATAAAACTGTACTGAGTAGAGTAAATTAATTAAATGAGCTGTTGTACATCAAGTTATTCTATGACCGCGATAGCAGGGGCGAAGGCTGGATTTCTCAACAGGGTAATCATAGTTGAACATGATTGTCACTTATAGTCACGTAAGCGGTATTAGTCGAAAGTGCTATATTATCCGTTCGTGGAGTCACATTTGATGTTCACAGTATGATACTGTAATACAGAGTATGGACTTTAAAAAATCCGTAGGCATCATCACAATTCCTGAAAAGCTGCAACAAAAGTTTGAGTAGTTAGAAACAGGTTGGCTGAAAAGGTACCAAAAAGTACAGATCAGTTATAGGGCCAGGATCGCATAAAAATGCATGTATATTATCACTCATCAAGGTGTAATGGCTCCAAAATTGTAGAATTTAGGTCCAATTAGGCTAGACCTAGCAGGCCTAGGCTAATAAACAAAACATTGGGAACACGACCTTGCAGGAAAAACCCATCCAGACCGTAGGGGAGTGACAATCCGTCAAGCTTTAAAAAGAATGACCTTTGGTTGCTTGGGTAGCAGACTGACTAACATCTTTGGACAAACCGCTCTATGCTCAGCGACTCCCTCCCTCTCCCCCGTTTCCACCTCTAGCCAAATATCCAGACCTAAAACAAGAAGATACTAATTTTATTGAAAACGTAATTTTCGGCCCAGTCTACACCATGAAGCCGAGCCCACCTTTTTGCAAAATTAATGGGTAGGTCTATGTGAGTATTGCCACCGTCAAACCTTGCCGATTTTGAGAACGGGGGGGCCAACTGAATTACTTTTCCAAGACTTTTTGTCATTCATGTTATTTCCCAAGAAGAATTTATGTTTATTTAATAGGTTTGTATGTTTCAAACAGTCAGAAACCACCTTCATAAAAAAAAGTAAATCTACCCCAAGGTGCTTTCCCTAACCAAAGATTTTGGGATTCAGCTAGTATAAAATAGGCAACGTGGCAACACCAACACTGGGCTTGTGAATGGAGATAATATGTGTGGTGAGACTGTTCATGTGGCTTTCTGCAAGTGTGGATTCATTTCTAAACTGAGCGAAAAATAAAAGTGGTCGTAAACTTGTGACTGAAGGCATGTCACTTGTCAGCAACAGTGTTAATTATTGTCGAATAAAGAGGCCCTTGATAATAATGGATTTCACTAAATGCTATAGAATAGTGTCTCCGTTTTACCAATATGTTATTTTTGTTCCGCATCACATTAAACCGCAATAGGTGAAAGCTGTACCACAAATCAAGCGGAGACCTTGATTAGCAGCTCTTCTTTACTAGCCGGTGAAATTTCCTTGCTTTCATTGAGTTTTTTTGTGAGGCCACTCCACATTTGGCTATAGGGGTGTCCAGGTTCTTCTTTATCCCTATTAATCAGTGAATAGAGCAGAGAAAATTGGAGGGGTATCAGGTTCCAGGTTCTGAACGTAAGTCAAAGTAAGAATAGGCCTGACAACGAGCAAATAAATAGGATATCGGCGGTGTTCTTGTTTAACTTGCCACGAAGGCCAAGGTCGACCAACGGCATTTTCGGCTGGTAATCAGTGATTATTTGATTATATGGACCCTTCGCCCCTGCGCGATAGAGATCGGGATAAATTCCACAAAATTATCTCTAAGTCAAGGAGTACAGCACATGAAACGATTTCACCAACGCAGGTTGGTGCGCGTACTCGATTGAAATCTTGATAGTTTTGTGCATATATTGTAACATGTATGCCATGATGTTAAAACTAGGCCTAATTTTATTATTATTTTATAATTTCATTCGGAATGTAGCCCGGATCTTAAGTATTCCCTCAATGGTAAGTAAATTTTCTTTCCCAGGCATCACGAACATAGTTATTATCGAGGTTCTTCAGTAAATGATTAACTATCATCGGTATCAGGTTTATTACTACTAGTGTCTGAATGGGAAATAACTGTTGTACAACTCAGAAGAAACTAGCGTTTATGGTGACTGTGATCGTTTTCGTCATGTTGTCCATATTGTCATTGTGTATGTAGGCCTATTGATCTTATAGAATATGCAGTCATAGATGAACATAACACTTTCACTCTTGTCTCTTTTCAGAGGAAGTAGTTGGTAATTAGACTATTCAGTAGTGAATGTATATAATATTCACAGTATGATATTATTTTATGTTGATTATTACCTCCCCTCGTGTCGGTCAAGTCACTGTACACTCAACTATACAGAAATACTCGTTAAAATAGTAACATGGAAGTAGATTTAGCCTAGTTGATAATATCTTTAGCATTTCAGTTCTGTATTTTTTACTGTAAAGAATCATTTCTGTGCTTGAAAAAGGATGACCGTGTCATAGAAATGATGCAAATTACTAACAGACTTTACCACTGTCACAGTACAAGGAGTGTAGATGGAAGTCCAGTATGATGATGACCACAGGTGTTGATATATTGTATGTGAACAATCAGTGTGATGAACCTCCCTGTTTGTTATTGCTGTAAACTTGTGTAGAAGAACACTGTATTCACTATCTGTCACTGGATGGTGACTTGAGAAATGATAAACTGTCAATAGTCATATGTATGTGGACTTTGTTCTAACATTTGTCTCTTTACAATTAGCGACAATAATAACAATCTTAGTCATTTTAACAATCATTGTCATCAGTGTCGGATCCAAGAAGTTGGACGAGGGAAGCTATAGCGTTCCTTTGAACATCTCACCCCTCTTCCCCTAACTTTTTTGGTTTATAATTGATGCTCTTAATGCTATTCATGAAGTGATGTTGTTTATTCCGTNTATTGTTATCATTGCCGACATTATTAGTCAATGATACTGAAAGATACTTGTAGGGATATCAAGGTTGATAGATATGACTGGACACTATAAGAATAGTATTGCCGAACGTTAGTTTTAGGTTAACGGATAAATCTTTTGGTTTTTGAATCAGCAAAATGTGCTCTGTGACCAGTTAATTAAGACAGATTCAGTGAAAACAGGTCTAAAGCGATACCATATTTCTACCTATTTTGCACGGTCGGTCTTCATTCTTTGCAATTGTTTCAATCTTCACAAATCTACTGAGAGCATCAAAACGTAGCCTATCTCCTCTAGATCTCTATGGCAAAAAAAAACATTGGATGAGCTCATCGGTCGGTCGGTAGTTCGGTCAAGCAATCAGTCGACATAGTAGTCGCAGTGTTCGAACTTGAAATTCTGAAGTTGGATTAAATGTTAGGAGTTTCTGGAGTGTTTAAGGTGCACTTACATCATGCTTATCATCAAGTTTTGTTTTGTTTTTTTATTACCATTTGCAGAAGAAGAAGGAGGAGACGGAGAAGAAGAGGACGGAGAGGAAGGAAAGGCAGGCATCTGGTAAAAAGTAGGGTCTGTATAAACAGACAACCACGTATGAACCGTGTATGTTGAGTTGACAGTGTGACAGTCCTGATATCATCACTACAGACGGGATGGAAACTTCAGGGGATGGATGTCTGGGATGAAGTAGAGGACTTCAGTGACTTACAACACTTGACGGCACATGTACCTACACGACATAGATTAGTGTTCTTGGAGATTCTCATTTAATGGTTGCATATTATAATGACTGTCGGTACAGCACAGTATCATGATAATGCATTACTGTAATATCCCTTATAAACTACAGTATCTAGTTATAATGACACATTTTGGAGAATGAAATGTAACATAATTATTGTGATGACTGACAATAGAGAACAGTACAATATCATATAATTCATTACTGTTATATCCGTCGTAACTACCTGGTCATACTGACACAGCTTGTAGGTAAAATGATAAGTAGAGATATGTTCAGTGCTGATGTCTATAGGCGTATTTTCCAAGTAACGCTTACGATGTCGTAAGTCTTTTCTCTTTCCTACAACAATTTCACTCAGAAAAGTTTGTCTTTGCATAACTATAAGAAAAAATATGACATTAGGCATGTTTTAACAGTACCGACTTTATACATTACATTCATCAGCAAATCTTTATTTATCTGATTTCCCGTCATTACCTAGTTCGTAATTTTACTGCATCACGTTCTGTCCATCACTAGAAGTAAATCATACGCCTCTAAAAGAATAATATTTTGTAAAATCTGTTTTGAGTTTGACTGAGTTGTGCCCCTTCATATGACATAAAAAATTGGAATGTTGTGTTGCAATTTCGACATATTTTTTTTTTATAACACTAACGGTAAAACTGCTCTTGTGTCAAGTTGCATAATAACCAAATCTGCTATCAGCTGTAATTTAATTCTAGAAAAGCTACTGTTCTATAATTTGATCCTTCGGCGATACCGCAGCCACATAATTAACTATATTTATGTAAGTTTCTATGGCAAATGGCCTAGCTGAAATTTCGAACACTTCTTGCAATTTCGACACCCCCAGCACAAAAAAACAACAACAAAAAAAAACCCGCCTCCAGTCGCATCAGGATTACCCCTATGAACTCTTGCTATATTAGTAGCAATCAAAGCCAAACTTATCTCCGTTTCACCAGAGCCTTTTAAACTGCATATTGCTACTTTACACATGTAATTTAGATGCACATTACAATTATTAGAGAAACAGAGAAATTACTAAGTAATATGAAATGAATATTCATTAAAAAAGAAGGACAAAAAAAATCAACTAAAAACATCTCACATAGACCACTAACGCTGGATCCATTTTTAGATGAGAACTTTATATTCTTTAAAACTCTTTTCTGTATGTAAGCTTAGAAACTGCGTGTAATGTCCCCACATATGTGTGCTTTGATTTAGGCTGTTATTGAATAGTTCTATTTTCTTTATCTTTTTTCATTTATGTAAATCAATGGTCAATATTGTCTACCTGCCTAATAACGCCGAAGTCCCAGTTTTTATTGTCTGCTTTAAAAGAAAATCAATTATAATTTTGATTGTTTGTATAACACTAAAGGTAAATGAAAAAGTGCTTGATAATATTGTATGCATTAAAGAAATTGTAGGATGAATAAAAGATTGTTCGAAAGCAATACCATTTTCAGAGAAGTGATGTCAAAGAAAGGACTGAATAGCAACATCTAGTCTACCACCTATTAATCAAACTTTTTTTGTTGTTGTTTTTGTAATAAAGAAGAAACATCAAAATATGCAAGTGTCGAAAAAGGGATCCCTACCAATCAATCAATCAATCAATCCATGCCAGGCAACATGTAAAACTGACGAGCCACTAAAACACCAGTGACAATGTAGATAAGTTAGGAGTGAAGAAATTCTCACGTCACCCGTGTTTTCTGCGGTGACCGGAAAGTGATTACCTATCTGACCAGTACCCGCTAATATGGCCATCTTGGCCTATAGAACGTTAAATAATAACAATAAAATAAACAATAAACAATAAAATCAGTCAGTTATCTTTCCACTGAACTCCCCCCCCCCCCCCCC
>JAWQUT010000547.1:416253-426293 GCA_033807755.1 Ellobium chinense | reverse complement strand
TCTTCCCATCACCCCCTTCCATCAGAAGGTGGTCTATACTGCACAGATGATAAATGGGGCCTGTAATATAAGATTTTTATCCTTGATTTATTTGATTAAACTCTTTAATTGTTTCTTTGATGGCGGGATTTGATTTCACTTTTTACGCATTTGCTAAATGAAAATTAAAAAACTGAAGTAGTGCTAGCATCTTGTTTAGATTTTCCCAATTTTCACAATTCTTCCGCAGTTATTGACAATAAAATCAATTCCACGAGATTTAGTAAAAACGCAGCGGAAATGGCAAACTCTTAGACTTAGACCAGCTTTACTGTAGAAAGGAAGTGTGATAGTTTTGCGGGCGCTAATAGCAGACACGATAACAATCGCTCTGCTATCAGCCATGCTACGCTAGGATAGAAAGCCACAGGGCTAAAACCTTGCCCGTTATAATTGCAAAGGGATGTTTAAACACAGTTCCAAAAATGGAAAAACAAGGGTGTCGAAATTACAGCTACGGGAGTGTATTGGGGGACCTAACTTTACTACATTCTTTCCCTATATGGACTGTGGCAAGAGTTTGTGCAAGCAGTTGCAAGGTATCAGTAGTTATTGTCTGTTGAGAAGAAATCTATTAAAAGTTTGTTTGATTGTTTGAATACAGTACTTCCAAAAAGGACAAGGTGGCAACAGGAAACTGTGCAAACTATGACTGTTTAATCATTGTTGTCTCTGATAGTCTTTTATAATCACTGGTTCATCCTGACAAAAAGCACTGATTGACAAGATGTCATAGTTGTTAATTTTATTGATTTTTATGGCCATAGAACAGAAACAATGCGATGTTATGTATTATCTTAGTAGGAAAATCTTGTTTTTCGGAGCAAGTGTCGAGGAGGGTGTCAAAATTGCAACGGTGTCGAAAATAAACACCTTTTCTCAATGAAAAGGGTGCCTAGACTGGTAATTGAAGGGTGTCAGTTACTCTATCATCATTATAAGATACATGTCAAGTGTAGTGCCATATAATTATTTTATCCAAGAAACATTCCGATTGTTTTCTTATATTTTAAACTTTATTTAGACTAGTAGTTTTCTGCTACAGAGTTGTTTTACATTTTTCACTTTTCTCTGTAATCTATATGAAACTCGCGCGATGTTTACACGTTCTTATTATATAGTAGTTTATTATGATTTGTGGTGATGTAAATTTGTTTGCTTCTGTGTTGTACTCCTTTATGCACTTCAATATTGCATTGAGAACGTTTCCACTTACCCGACAGTATTTCAAGTGTCCGTTGACAAAAATGATGGTATAAAGAAGAGTATCATATGCTTTAGAATTTTGCGTAAGACGAACCAATGATATCCATCCATTCTCCTTTTCCCCCCTTTCCTGATTTCAACTTTAATTTACGATTAATAATAGTTTATTATGATTTGTGGTGATGTAAATTTAGTTAACAATGTAGTTAACAAATGCTTATAGTTAGCCGCGAGCTTATGACAACATAATGCTACGCCTTTGCCCGCCCTTGACAACTCACACTTATTATGCGGTTTTGTTTTTTTTTGCTGACATTATAGAGAAGTTCCAGGAGTTACATATGCTAACATATCGATAAAGTGTTCGACTAGAGAATTTGTTACATTCAGATAAGCTATATTCTGAATAACAATAACTATGCGGTTTGTCTTTTTTTGCTGACAGGAAAGAAAATGTGCAGAGATATAGGCCTAATGCAGAAATTCAAGAAAAGGCTAATACAGAGAAAGATACAGATAGGGAAAGCCCATCTTTTTTAGCCAGGAAAGTTTTGAGCTTTTGTGGCAAGTAAGATCTTTGAAAAGGCTGTGGAAGTAGGAAAACGCTATTTTCTACAATTTTTTTTTAATTCAATATCATGCTATGTTTAACAAGTCTAAAAGTTTGAGGTCGAAGTTTCGAGGTAAAAAATCATACTGTCGCGATATAGAAATGTGAAGAATGGTTAGAAGTTGTCAAATCTTCTTCTGCGTGACTCAAGACATTAGCCTGAAGTGTATAATAATATACACGATATTTTAAGCCGGTCGGACAGACATTATCTTTTAATTCTTTATACATGTATATTCAAGATGGTGGCTGTATTAAGACAACTGTTGACAAAGGGTGCCTCGGCTGGTAATTAAAGGGTGTAAGTTACTCTATCATCATTATAAGATAAATGTTAAATGTAGTGCCATACCATTGTAAAAGTTAGGTTATTGGCTCTCTCTAAACAGATCAGCGTAAATCTAGTTGTCAAGTTAGCGGCTTAAGTCGGATCGACACAGCAATGGTTACACTAGCGCGACCAAAAATAGAGCGTCCTGGGTAGACGTCCATCTCCCTTTCCCTTTTATAAAAATAGTATCACTCGTAGAATGGTGTATGAGTCCAACCAATGACCGGCGCTATAGCCAAGAGTATAAAAATTGCATGCACACCCTTGTAGACGGAATAAAGGTTTATATTTTATTATTATTATTATTATTATTATTATACACTGTCGAATATGAGCATTGTTTTGTATGCATAATATTATATTAAAATTTACTTCCTCATGTGAAAAGTATTGGTACCCACTGGATAATTCTTCGAAGAGACAATAATTTTTTCAAGGTAGAACATGGAATGGTTTGGATGACCTGAGAACAGGAACAGGTCTATCAATTGGAATGGATATTATGAAGAAAGTAAATAATATGAATGGTGACACAGTCACACAATGTTTAACAGTTATCAAGACTAAGAGGTGGTGTTTCCGAAATGCTCGCATCTTCTAGTTCTAGCATTACTTAAAATCATAACTCAGTTTGTATACCTAACGAGTTTGTATAGTAATTCTTTAAAACTTTCATTGTTATTAATTAATGGTCCTAAGGACATTTTCCGGATAGCCAGCTACAATCTGTCTTCATAAATATGAAGGCAAAAATTCTGGGCCATTATGTGTCTAAAGAGTGTAAACTTTCATTTGGTCTTACAATTTTAGAGAACTGAATGCATAAAGTCTATGGTTTGTTTTGAATGTTCGTCTAAAATTTGTTAATTTAGTAGTTTCATTTTGTGTGTGAAGCTCATAATTATTTGACGTCACAAATTAGGCTCAGCAGAGTCGGCCACATTAATTAAATTCATGTAACAATGAATCAGAACATATGGTGCGAATCATAACCTACAGAATAGTCTACTTACCTGGGCTAGTCCTACCCGGTGAGACCATACAGCTTTTCATATTCCTCCTTGACATTCTCTGTACCTAAAATAATAGTTCTGAAGTATTTGTCTTCAGTGAAACAGGTTTGTTCTCCCAGTTTAATATTGAGCTCGTAAAAACAAGGAGGATTGATTCAGCCATTGGTATTTCTGCAATAGAGCTCAGCTACACACTTTAAGAAAGTGTTATAACATCAGTTCATGTTTCTTCATAAAGAGAAATACGTTCAGCTTCATAAATCAGTTCAGGAGACCTCAGTGGGCAATATGCGAGGTGCAAAGCCAGCATAGTTATGCACTACTTCTCCAAGGTTCGCAGGCCAAAATACTTTGCAATATGTTGTTTAGATCTTCCTGCAAATTTTGAAACAAAGAAAAATGCCCCTCAATCAGTTAGCTTTTAAGAACTTAGAAAGTGAAGCAGACTACCTAATATTTTAGGCCTTTTCACTCAGCAGGCCAAAATAGGGTAATCTTACCCACCTAGCAACAACCACAAATTTTATACTTCAGTGGCCAAACCTCACATATTCTGAGTCTACACATGTATTTTCACCTATCTAAGCCTTTGAAATTAAAATCCAACCCCTTTCTCCCTCCCCATGGCCAGTTTTCTGATTTTATAGGGACTATTTAAAATTGCTTATTTTTATGCCAGGTGCTATTGGCATCTTCATACCTTAAAGAAAACCTACGATGCCGAGTTCGAATAACCGGAATATCCTTTACTATAACTGTGCAGTTTTGATAGAGGATGACGAATTATAGTGATGACAACTTTAGGTTATGACTGTGTGGGTATAGGTGATTGTTATACTACTAGATGGGTATACAATTCAAATGAGATAGACACAGATCTTCTTGAGAATTGACAGGAGAGAACAAACAGCCATAACTAACTTTGTATTCTGTTATACGTCAGAAGCACTAGAGAACTCTGGCACAAGTCCTTCAGAGAAACTTTGTTTGTTCTACTCATTAAAAAATAAATTGTTTAGGATTTTAAAGAAGTTATCCTTGAGATGAGATGGACTGGGGGAGGGAGAATTTGATTTCTGCTGTCACCATTGATTTAAGTCCTAAAACATTTTAATTTAAGACTTGCAGTGTCATATAATATTTATCGTTCCTACACTATTAGTCTTTTTACATTGTATGCTACTTTGTTTTATTTCCAAATGGCTTTACCTGTTTTCTTTTCTTTGCTTACATATTTATTTGTCACATTATATTTTAATTTTTAACAACTTATAATCGGAGTGAATAAATATTTAATCCCAGATCAAGAACGGAAGTTTTTGTTTTTTTGTTTTGTGAGTACGTTATAAAAGTGCAGCAAGAAATGAGGAGGACAGAAATTGGAGATGGGTGGGGAGAGACTGGGTGCTAGAGACTGGACTAAAACAATAAAAATCCGACGATACAGGACGATCGAAAGAGATTCTGTGGTTCAAAACAGCTGAAATAATTATTATCTTTAATGGGATGTAACTACATTGCAAAGCACTGCTATAACTCAGTGCAATGATTACGTCCCTTGCCATGAGTACAATAGTGACTGCCATCGTGTTGGATAGATAGGAGGTGGGTGACGAATGGACGGACAGATGGATGGACGGACGGAGAGAGGGACGAACTGATGGATGGATGGATGGATGACGGGCGGGCGGATGGACGGACGGACAGATCGATGGATGGATAATTGGACGGACAGACAGAGGGACGAACTATGGATGGATGCATAGATGCATGGATGAGGGGCGGGCTGATGGATTGTTTGGTATAGGGCGGGCGGATGGATGGATGAATGGATAGTTTCTGAGATAAATCTGTTGAAATGTAGATGAGTTGTTGTGGAGATCAAGCCTAGCCAACAGAATGAATCCTGATAGCTGCTTGTTGTTGGATGTTTAAAAGGCAGTGCTAATAAACAACTAGACTAGGACTAAACTACTCTAAGGCAGGTCTGCGCACACCCACATTTTATTATTTATCTCAATAAAATCGATAAAAAAAAACTGTGAGAGGTGCTTATTCTGCAGGTATCGAGCTCATGTATCTGCGACGTCCATCCTCTCACCCAACGAAGTTGCAGCGTTGATTATTTTGGTTTAACGAATTTTGTCTTTAAAGTTTGGTCTCTATTTTGGCTTGATTAAATTAAGAACTTTTTTTTTTCTTTTTTAAGCTATTGTTCGATGACCCCTGATAAAATAGAAAACAACAACAACAACAACAAAAACAGCAACAACAACAACAACAACAACAAAGAAACTCATACATAGTGAGTTGGAATGTCTTCCTCCCCTTAGGTGGCTGTGAAAATATCAGACAGGTGATACCGAATTCATTGATTGTGGGTGCGTTTGTTTGTTCATTTAAGATACAATGAGTCTTTATGATTTCAAGCGCATTCGTCGCATTTGAGGCAGCAAAGAAAAACAGTTTACCCCTGCACATTCTCCCCTGTCCCCTCCCCCCCCCCTTCCAAACCCACAGCAGACAAAATAACACACTAATTCACGTAACAAACCCCACATATTATAATAATGGTCTACCCCCCATCAACTATGTTATATTTATGTATGTGTTCCAGAATGTAGACGCTGTGAGCTGAAAGAATATTCCCTTCAAATATATCATGAAAGCAGTAATCAGTGCCCAACTGGCTCGAGATTGCGCAGCCACAGCGTATGGAAAGTACATAGACTGACACCTCGGTATTAAGAACTCTGTAATTAAGTATATCTTCGCACGCACGAATTCAATATTATTCTATGATTTCATTATTCAAGTGAACCTCGATATTAAGTATACATCATTATAAAGTACATTTTTGCCATGCACCAAGGCATACGTTATATCGGGGTTCTGCTGTAAAACAGCTTTTCCACTGTTTGGATTTATCAACTCGTCTTCGCTGTAGGCCTGGATACATATTTGCTACGATGAAAAATGTACTTGCCAATGGCAAACAAAGAGCCAATAGTAAACCAGAGAATGGAAGTGAAAAATTCACTTTGCATATATCTAGACATAATGAGGATTGTCATTAAGAAATACAGTGTGGCCAAACGGTGAGCGCGTTAGAAATAGAATCAAGAGGCCATGGGTTCGATTCCCGACCATGGTCATGTTGTAAGTGCTTAAGGAAAGCATTTGATTCACATTTTCCCCGGTCCGCCAGCCTGTAAAGTGAGTACCTAGCTATTGGCAATGGAAGAAATTGTCAGAATATTAGCTGTAAATAGCAGCGCCACTGCCTGCTTCCAGTGAGCTGAGAAACTCATAGAGTGATCAGGCCTACTGGGAAATAATAATGTGAAGCTGTTTAGGCCGGCATTAGCTTCGGTACAAGACTCATATACTGCATTATTATTATCATTATTATTATTATAAGAAAAAGAAGAAGAAAAACAACAATAACAACAATAAAAACCGAAATAACTAACATGAAAGCCAAGCACCACTTTCATTGTTTTAAAGAGTAACTGAATTTGGTGGTTGCAACATACACTCTACCTTTAATGATCTCCTTTCTCCCTTCCTTTCTAACGCACATAATATTAATAAAAAACAACAGAATGACACTGAAGAAAAATGTCGACCACACATTGTGTATGCACCTTGATTAGCTTTAGGCCTACATCCAAAAGTTCATGGTCATCTCCGAAATATGAAACCTCTGCGAAACGTCAGATGTCCAAGCCAAATCAAAACGAAAGAACAAAAACAAAACAAACAAGGAATAAGACTGCAGTATTCCTTAAACCTCTTTATTGTCAAAGTCAAAGTGTTTGACAAGATGTCATCCTACTCTTAGAGATACTAGCAGTTTTAAGGAACAGGCAGAATTTCACAACTTCCTTGGCTGTAGTGGAATACGTTAAGGTATCCGCATCTCCCAAAGTGGTTGAGGGATGTGTATGGAGGAGTTGCGGCACCTGGCCCACTACACTGAGATATTGCTGAAATGTCACCCTCCCATCCACCGTTTACAAACCCTTTCACTTCAAAGAAGCCGTTCTCAGTCCTGCTGCAGTCCATCTCAATATCCGCAATCCAGTAGTTTGGTCCCCATCTGAAATGTTGATACAGATCGCAAAATAAATATTATAACAAAAACAAGTGAGTGGAACAGCGTGGCCGAACGGTTAAGGCGTTGGACTCATTATCTAAAGATTGTGGGTTTGATTCCCGACTACGGTCATGTTGTAAGTGCCTTAGAAAAACATCTCATTGACATGTTCCTTAGTCCGCCGTCTGTGAAATGGCAGTGGAAGATATTGTCAGCGTGCTAATGATCAGCTCCTGTAAATGGCTATGGCACTATATATACTCTCCAGGGTGTGGAGAACGTCCTAGAGTGAATAGGCCCGCTGGGGTAAAAATAGTGTGAAGTCGCGTGAGCAGGCATTAGCCTGGATGAATATGAAACTTATGAACCGGATTATCATAATAATATAAAATACTTTCATTTTTATTCTCAGTTGTGATGCTTGCAGAATTGCCCGGGCATCACAAGTCACAATTCCAGCGGTCATTACTTTCGCTTCCCACTTTTCCATTGTCACAGGAACATGAATAGCTGATGTAAATCTGTTACATTGGCTTTACTGGCTAATGCGTCTTTTACTTTCGGCAAAAAGATATCACGATGCAAGCAAACTTCTGTATACTACATTGAGCATTAAATAAGAAAAGAGCTTTGCTGGATAATAAGAACGGTCTAATCATGACTTACTGATTAAGTGGACTGTATCCAACGTCAGACTGGTCATTGGTGGACCAGTAGGTGGGCGTGCCACCGGCCGGTTGACCTTGATATAGTCCTTGACCTGGTTCCGCTCCGTCCCAGTCCAAGTAGTTGTCACCTTGACCCCATGCGTTCACCTGGGAAGGATGATGATGATCTATCTATCTATCTATCTATCTATCTATCTATCTATCTATCTATCTCTCTCTCTCTCTCTATCTATCTATCTATCTATCTATCTATCTATCTATCTATCTATCCGTCTGTCTTCCTGTCTGTCTATCTTTCTATCTATCTATCTATCCACCTACTTACCTACCTGTCTGTCTGTCTGTCTGCCTGCCTATGTACCTGTCTGTCTGTCTGCCTATCTCTCTATCTCTCTATCTCTCTCTCTCTCTCTATCTATCTATCTATCTATCTATCTATCTATCTATCTATTACATACCTACCTACCTACCTACCTACCTACCTACCTACCTACCTACCTACCTTACATACCTACTTACTTGTCTGCCTGCCTGCCTGCCTGCATGCCTGCCTGCCTGCCTGCCTGCCTGCCTGCCTGCCTCCGTGCGCAAAATTTTGCGTGGGTTTTAGCTTGTAATAAAATGCGACGTTAGTCAGGCTGACCGAGACAATGAAAAAATCTAGCGTGATGGGTTTACTATGGTAATGATAAAAGCGATGACAATAATATGTATATTTGTTATTACAGTGGGAAGAGTTTGTCTTAGAAATTCAGGCATGCGTAATTTGTAAGTATCATTGAGAATGCTTGCCTTACCTTATCATAATAATTAATAGGGCTTTGACGCACAAAGTGTCTGATCGGAATGTTGCAAGGGCTTGAAGGAACATTGTTGGCACAGCCTGAAAGAATGGAGAAAATAGAGGCAAATAGTACGGATGGATGGATGGATAGGAGTGTGTGAGTGGGTTGATGGATGGATGGATGGATGGATGGATGGATGGATGGATATCCAATCCTCCCGACATCTCTACTCCCGTATGTTTCATTTCCTTGTTTTTGTTGTTGTTATTGTTGTTGTTGTTGTTGTTGTTGTTGTTGTTGCGCCAGAAGTTCATCCTGAGAGGAAAACAGCACATTTACGGCAAAATATGTGTTTTTCTTTCATAAACAAATGTTAACATCAATTTTTTTTTACCCTGAAAGGATATAATTTCATCCTGAGAAAAGTAACAAACGAAGTATTGTAAAGGGTGTGCCTCTCTCTCTCTCTCTCTCTCTCTCTCTCTCTCTCTCTCTGTGTGTGTGTGTGTGTGTGTGTGTGTGTGTGTGTGTGTGATGTATGTGGTGTGTGTATGTGTGTGTGTGTGTGTGTGTGTGTGTGTGTGTTCTCTTCAGATAATCTTCGGACAACTGAATGCAGTTAGATCACGTGCATCTCACGCAGTTTCTCACACCTTACATTACCTGGTCGGTGGTTAAAGTCGATACCGCCTCGGATGAAAACATCATCGTTAGCGAACTGTCTGTCCAGCATGATGATTGTTCTCTTATAGTCCTGCCCTGTGACCTGTGGTGCCTGTGTTGTAATGACAGGTGCTTGTGTTGTAGCACTGGGATCTAGAGTGACTCCTGGTCCGGCTGTTACATCGTCGACTGATGGAGACATGGGGAATCTGCGTCAGTATCTGTTTGAGATTACTGGTACCTATTGATTTTCCTTCTTTCGGTCCCTACTAACATTTTGTGCTATCCTACAAATTAATATCACTGTGTGTTCAGGATATATTTCCCATAGAGGTTAAAGTACTTCTTTTGCCCGATGTTTTAAGGGGAAGAAAAAGGGGGGTCAACGCCCAAATTTTTCCATAATTCTCTTTCAAAATTAGTCACCTCGAATTCTGTTTTGGTACCCAATTTTTCCAAAGGCTAGTTTTGATCGCGTGCTAATACAGAGGTCTAACAAATTTTATGTTTATATCTAGAAGTTCAGATTGTACCTGAAATTTTAAAATTGAATGTTTTAGTTAGATCACATTTCATTTTACGTATTTCTTCACCCTGACACTAGCTGGCTGCCACCCCCCTCCCCC
>JAWQUT010000547.1:402231-413119 GCA_033807755.1 Ellobium chinense | reverse complement strand
ACGCCTTTAACATGATTTAGAGAGTTTCTTAATTATCGAGTACAAAACATTCTATCGTGTCAGACCTGACTATACAAGGATCATCTTTTAGTTCCGTATTTTCGGCCACCTCTGTTTGTGTTGGAAAATAGAATTCGCTGTTATTTCACCATACCTTTTAATGGCTTCCTTTGTAAAGTTCACGGGTCTGAACAGTCTCATAAAGCGTTAAGGTCACTCCATACAGGTCAAGGTAAATATACTCTATTAAAGGGCTTCAATGGCCTCTTCTTGACTGTCAAATTACTCTCCTTGTACTTTCATTTCACGGCAAGCTGTAAATTAGCCATTATTGAAGTTACTGCAATCAAACATGGGAAATCTCCATAAAATGGTGCAGCTTTTCAATGTGTAGCTTTAATTTGTTGTTTTAGCGAAATTAGAGTTGAGCGAGTATATGGAAAGGGTAATTTTCCTGAAAATTATCTCCCTTAAATTCTCTAGGTGGCGCTTCAATATAATGTTCAATATACACTTCATGTTTTTCACTCTAAACCCCCTATCATTTTACATGGTAACAGCATATCTATTTCATAATTTGATGCAACAGAATTAAACCCTGTCGCTGTCATGCAAAATTTAGCACCCCACAACTGGAAGAGAAATGTGAAAAGCCTTTTGAAAGTAGTACACGTAAAGAGCTTGTGACGGTAACTTGCGGATGGAGTATTTTCTTTTTTTTTTTTTTTAAACTTCAAGATGTTCCCGATGTTATAGTTTAACCAGTATTACTTTGAAAGCGCTAGGCACGTGTTTGAGATCCTAGAGAATATTCACGTGTGATATCAAGCCTCTCTAGCTGAAAGTACTTTAACCAGTATTAAGTTGAAAGCGCAAGGCAATTGTTTTAGATCCTAGAGAATATTCATGTGTGATCACAGGCCTCTCTAGCTGAAAGTACTTTAACCAGTATTACGTAGAAAGCGCTAGGCAAGTCTTAGTGTTTGAGATCCTAGAGAATGTTCACGTGTGATCACAGGCCTCTCTAGCTGATAGTACTGTATGTTCACAGTTGGTTCTCAGATTTACAAAGCCAAATAAAAGGGACAGTAGGTCTTTTCGCCTAGAGTGTGGTTCAAGAGTTACTGCTCTTTACATTTGAGGAAAACGACCCATTAAAATGTAACCCTTGTATTGTGTGTTGATAGCGAAAGACGTACCTATGCTCACAGACCCAACCATTATCGCAGGAACCGTCTGTCTTTATGATCACATCCTTTGGGGTGTAGTCGCCATTGTGGGGCGGACCTGGGGCAAAGTCCGTGAACTCGTAACTGCTCATCACACGAGTAAACCCATAGTCGTTGGCGAGGGTGAAGGCAACAGCTCTCTTGTAAGGGCCCCCATCCTGAAATTCAGAGTAGGGGGAACAGGGGAGGGAAGACTCACTTTTTCGAAGTCGATCGTTGGTGCGTAAGTATTGTATTATTCTGTCTGTAAATAAGTGCCCTGGCTTCGTGTTCTCATGATTTTCTCCTCTTCCCCACCCCCACCCCTGTTCCATGGCCTCTCAGCATACCCTCTTCCCTACAAACCCAAAATGGTCTGATGGTCACAGTCTATACAATGACGGACAAACTATTGACGATGTTTCCAAGTTGAATACAATTTTCCTAGGAATGTCTCACCAAACGTAAGACACGAGTTTTCCACCATGTTATACACGACATGCCTCAGCCAATGAAGATACCGTATAATCGTACATCGTCCATCATAATAATATGTCCTTGTGTTATACGCTAATAACACGGGTCTGTTGACGAATGGAAATAGACTTGAAAGTGGTGGAATACATCTTATCGTATAATGCTACGAGTTACAAGAGAACCTCACGAGCTTGACCCTCAAGCCCTTGACTTCCTCGGAGACTCGTTTCGAATGCCAGGTAATCTCGTGATTTATATGTCTACGCTAATGTGTTGTTAGAGCTCGAGCTGTGAGCTGTGTTTCTGTGCGGTCTACATTTTGACATTCATTTTTTCTCAATTTCTGGACTTATATTTCATCCTCAGAAAAGAGGTTTATATTAACAGATTNGTGTGTGTGTGTGTGTGTGTGTGTGTGTGTGTGTGTGTGTGTGTGTATGTGGGTGTGAGTGTGTGCGAGAGAGAGAGAGAGAGAGAGAGGAGAGAGAGAGGGAGAGAGAGAGAGAGAGTGCGGAACGAGATTTTGAGTAAGAGAGAGATACGAGAAGTGACAGACAGACAGACAGACAGACAGACAGACAGACAGACAGACAGACACAGACGATGAAAGAGGAAGAGTTAGTGACAGGGAATACTTTTTGTTTTTATTACTATTGTTTATGTCTCTTAATAGATGTTTTGAGATTGACCATTAATCTAAGTAAGTACAAACTTGAAACTTGTATATAATCAATTCTCAGCTGACTCACCTTGTAATAAAGTGACTCATGACTCCTCTGTGTGTCATGATTATCAACAAAGACAAAGGCGTGTTCTGACGGAGCCATGTTCCAATTTGGGTCATACACACCGTCCAGTAGGCCAAGGTTGCTGGCTCCGTCCTTCACCTTGCGGACGTAGCGGAATTCTGCCAATCAAATGTAAATGTTTGGGCGCTGGAAAAATACTTCGCATCTCTCAGATATGAAAATTGAGTGTTTGGTAGAATATTAATCCCCGTTTATTTCTAAACATTTTGCACTTTATTTGAGGTCAACGTCTTTATTAGTTCCAAAGTTATGAACAAATTTGTAAACTTACTGTTGCCATAGATTTTGAGAACATTGAGATTAAAGTCTTTTTTATCACGTTTTTGAGCGGAAAGTGCTTCTTTAAAATACTAAAGAACAACATTTAAACCTGACTATCATTAACAAAATGTACATGAAATAACAGATAGACGAACTTTTTCGAGGGGGCATGCCCCCATTCCCCTCCCCCTTCCCCCAAATCTCCCCAGAGATCTCTCACGCCTTCGGCTGCTGCGCACTCGCTCTTGGCCTACATCTGGGTCCCCCAAGACAACTGTTATTGATCCGCCTCTGGCCCTCCAGGGGTGAAGTGCTATATAAATGCACCTTATTATCATTGTTATGAGTAGTAGTAGTAGAAGAAATAGTATAAATAGTAGTAGTAGTAGTAGTAATAGTAGCAGTAGTAGTCGTTGCAGTCGTAGTAGTAGTAATATTAGTAGTATTATTAGTAGTAGTAGTAATAGTAGTCGTAATAGTAGTAATAGTAGTAGTAATATTAGAAGTAGTAGTAGTAGTAGTCGTAATAGTAGTCGTAATAGTAGTAATAGTAGTAGTAATAATAGTCGTAGCAATAGGAGTAATAAAATAACTTTAGCTCACACCTGTGACATATCCCAGGTTGAAGTACTCATTTCCTGTGATGGCACCATCATCGTAGTCAACAACCTCGTGGACAAAAAACGGCCTTCCACCCTCTGGAAGATCATTAGTCTGCAACACAGACACAGGAAAGCACACGTGACTAATTGTCCAGCTTTGTTCTTAGAAACTGGTATCGATATTATTCATTGGTGTTGAATATATCGATAAAGTAGTCGGGACCACACTTCCACACTAGTGCCGGGTCCTACGCTTGGGGGTTATTACTGACCTCCCTGTTCCCCTCTTTCGGCATGCCCTGCTTCCAGTGATATGGGCTCCATGAGGGCAAATTTTGATTCAATGGGAAAATAGTATCATTTTACTTTATTTTGCCAGGTACTATTTAGCCTTGGGCTGGAACTGTCAGGTCTATGGTGTGCTCAGGCAGAAGAGAAGGGGTTCAGCCTTGACCAATAAAAATGGGTAGGGTGTGTTTACAAACAGCATTAAGTTCAAAATTACAGTGGGCTTGCTGGGGTTGGGTCAGTCTTAAAATTTGGGCCACACAATGAACTTAAACTTGATATTGGTCAGAGTCAAAGTTAAAACTCTAGGTTCATAGGGCAGCTCAAAAGGCTACTATAGCCCATAAAGGAGAAAAGGCCCCAACTGCATTTCAGATCTGTAACTTTGACTCGTGAACTCATATCAAGGGAAGCAACGCAGCTTTTCTTTCAGCAACTTTAACGTAACAATGGCGGTAACACGAAGCTTTACAAACAAGAAGTAGTTCTAATTTTAAACCTCTCCTAATGGGAAGTAAGCCGCCACGCAACTCAGCATTGACGGAAACGGTGGCTAGTCAAATATCATACGTGTAGGTGGCGTTGTCATGAAATGCACAGGCGTTAGATGAACTCTACACGTCAGCTTTTTTATAGTATGATATATCAGCAACGTCTTATAACAGACTAAAGAGAGAATTAGAAACAGACAGCCGTCATGATCTGTTAAACAGGATGTCGCTCCTTCAGTTTTCATGCCAAATACAGAATGCACCACAACGACAGAGAGCAGAACTGGTTGCACACGTCAGACCAGAAGCTGCTGAAATACTTCCTCTACCCACAGTTGCAATGAGGTCCAGAGAGTGAAGCAGTCCGAAGATATGAAAGGCAAGCTGAATCGTCCTACAGACCATGTTACATACGATGCCCTATTTTTCCATTAAAACCATTTTTCAAGTGTCTGTTAACAGGATATTGCCTCTGCCTGCCCCAGACAACCAACAGGGTTACATACAAAGTTAGAATTCTTATAGCTACTGTGTACGTGGCGGCCATAGGCTTACGTCATATACGTTCTTGTCGCACGGTCAAGCTGTTTAGCCAGTGCTCTGTGGAAGGCTGATATCACGTCGGTATGAATCTTTTAATTTCACTGTAAGCAGCAGGATGTGTCAAGCAAAATACTGAGGCAATACAAATTATAACGCAGAATACTTTATCTGGCTTACTCTGTTAAACTTTACTTTTGAATTTGGATGACCAGAACCTTAATTAAACCATGAATAATTCATTGTCAGATAGAGGTTTCTGTAGCCGCTGGAACTTAAGTAACGTCATAAGCCACAAGCCTCTGCTCTTCGGGCAAGGGGATTAACTATAGACCCCAGGGCCAAATACCGGTCACTTAATCTCTCCATAGTGCGTCATATTACCCATGCGCACGATAACAGAACGAAGCTCTCCCTTCTTGACATTGGCTCGGTGGACACTATAGATAATTTTCAGATAGGAAAAGTACTGGAAAACGGAAAATTACTTTTGATGGGCGTATCCACCTTTAATATGGGCAATCGTTGAGAATTTGCCACAGCCGTGATGCAAAGGCAGAAACATAGATAGGTAAAAGAGCATGCATTACTAGGAACAGAGAATTTTTTTTTTAAAATCCAACACAAAGCAAGCAAAAATATTTAGGGTTGTCAGACATAAACATAATTTTAAGTTTGCAATCAGGCAAAACGAGGCAAAAGTCGCTTTTTGCATAAATTAAGTTTTTGGTATGACGAGAAAGCTCTATGGGTGTGTTTTTATTGCGTGGAAAACTTCTACACTTAGCATTGTTCTAGTCTTAGATATAATTGCTTGAAGTGGCAAGGGGACAGTGGAAAAGCAAAATGCTGAGAAAGTCATGAAAAAAGAACAATTTTAAACCATTATATAATTCAGCTAACATGACTCAGCCAAATTCATATTTACTCACAATTACTGACCATTTCTACATAAAATGAATGTTTTTATTTATAATAATCATTTTACTATCAATTCCAACAACAAAAATGTGATCATGTCTAACCCCATTCACCTCTAGAACGTGATATCTCAGTTCCTAGTATAGCGACATAAGCCTAATTTTGACTGGCTGCACGCCATCTTTACCTTGGCTTGAATGGCAGCGATGTCGGCCGGCCACATGTGCTTGGCGGCATCTACTCGGAACCCGGCCACTCCCAGGGAGATGAGATGGTTGAAGTAGCCACTGATCTTGTCCTGAACATAAGCTTGACTGCCATCAAGATCTACTAGATTAACTAGATAGCAGTCCCTCATGTTGACAGGGTCATTAAGGCTAGAGAACAATATAAGAAGATAGAGCCGTGGCAAATGACTTGAAGTGGGAAGGGGATATTGTGAACAGTCATGACGTTTTGTTTTTTTTTATCATGGGCAACATTTGTTTGTCACCCCCCACCCCCCCCCGGGTTGGTGTGAGAAATTGATGGGTTTTTTTTTATTTTATAGATGGTCCGAATAAATCAGACATCAAACAATAGTGTGTCAGCAAATCAATCAATCAATCAATCAATCAATCAATCAATCAATCAATCAATCAACCAACCAACCAACCACGCAATCAATCAATCGATCAATCGATCAATCAATCAATCAATCAACCAACCACGCAATCAATCAATCAATCAATCAATCAATCAATCAGCCCACAAACAAGCTAATCAGTCAATCAACAAAACGAATCAATTAATCAGCCAATCAAGCCAGAGGCCATCTACCAATCAATCATACGATCATTTAACTATCGAATCAATCAATCAATCAATCATTCAATCAACCAACCAACCAATCAATCAGTCGATCGATCAGTCAATCACTCAATCTGTTAATCAACCAATCAAGCATCGAATCGTATTGAGCAAGCAATTTCTCTCTTCTTACTTATTGGCTGTGCCATCATTGGAAGGGCAGTCACTCCGGGAGTGGAAGTTGGGTGCACTAAACGGAACACCTGGGAAATCTTTAGCGTCAGAATCAAAAGTACTCCCAGCTGTACCCACCCCCTTGTTGCCAAGGGCTGCCATGTGGTTGATTACTGCATCAGCATAGATCCTGGCACATGTCAAAGAAGTGTAGATACGTTTAAGTATCCAAAAGCTTAGTAATCGAATTTATCATTGATATTGTTATGGTTACATTATGTACGGAGGTTTGTCCCAAAAGTCCGTTTCCCTATTCTCTATCTATTTGTGGAAATTTTGGTGAGTATGAATTGAAAACTGTGTGATTTACAGAGTAGGGAAACGGACTTTTGGGACAAACCTCGTGCTGATAATGACAATGATATCTATTTGATGGTTGAGTTAGCAGGCGAGTGGGGCCACTTTTCTATGCTCAGCATCTTCCGCAAATAGTTAAGAGACTTCCAGAACTTAATTTCTCTCTTCTTTTTCTGGATGAACATGCTTCTAGTCAAACACCCTGGATCCTAAGGAGCACAACTGTCTCCACAGGAATTTGTTACAGGAACATGGGGAATACTCGTCAGTGTTTTTAATGTATTGATCTCAGCCGAGGTTTATATCGATGCACTCATTGCAAAGTTCCGCCGAGCCAGGGGGGAACCGGGGTGTTGCTTAGTGACTGTAACAAATGACTGTATTGTAGAGTTGGTTTGTGATTATGTATTAGTATTATGTAGTATATTATGCACTGTTGTGTATGTATTATCATGAATGAAATGTATGATGTTGTACGGCATAATAAATGTATGATGTTGTACGGCATAATAAATCATATGCCTTCAGGTTAAATAAAGGTTGATTACACAGAATCTTTTTATTTCTTTTATCATTGTTGAAGACACATAGCCTGACAAAACAACATAACTGTATAAGAGACAAAAACCTGACATAGTGGTATTTCTCTAAATGTGTACTGTTATCGTCGTGCAGCATTAGGTGCATGCAGTTATTATGTTAATATGTGATAATTGAAGTAATGTAATGTAATGTAATGTAATGTAATGTAACACTTAATTGTTAAGGCGTACAAAATTATTCACTGGAAAAGTGCTTTAAGGCGTGGTATATTTACTTAGTACAAGTTACAGAGAATTAATAAAAAGTCAACACGCACAAATTCAATAGAACTACAATATCACACCGGTATGAGAGTAACAAACAAAATGATTCAAAGAAAATCGTATTTAAAATGACGAACGCAGGTCACATACAATGGCTTGAGGTCGACTGTCATGTAATGTAGTCCCTCAGACAAACCTTTTCTTGTATTCATGTTAGTTTTCATCTTTTCTGTATGTTTGTAACGACACTCACGTCAAATACATATCTACAAACCTGACACCTGCATTTTTACATCTCGTCACCATGTCGGCAAACTGGGCCTCGTTGCCGCTCCTAGTGACTAGCTTGTAGCTGACGGGTTGATAGCGTTCATACCACGGACGGTCGGCAGCCGTGAGGATAGCGTTCTCATTTGGAGGCGATATCTGTGTTCCGGGAAAGAAAAGATTGTATGGCAAATAGTTACTGTGTAATTGTGGTTATTTTTTTCTTTTTTTAAGTTTTCGGGAAGATCTCATATTTATGTAGTTAGTGAGTTGAACTTCAGTCGCTTTTTTTTTTTTTAAAGCGAAAAAAGGTTCTGTTACAAAAATGTTGAAGGGTTTATTACTAGTGTCAAAAAAAAAATGATATAGGAGGCAATAACTATCAAGGGAAACGCAAAGTCTGTTATTTCTAGCCACAACACCTTGTTAGTTGGATATAGTATGTTTTTCTATCAACAGAAAGAGGGAGTGCTAAATGTGTTTCATCCGCAATCCTGTAATGCCACTTTGGAATGAACTCTAGAAGTTTGCTCTCATACCCACATGAGAATACCGTCAGTGGGTTTCGCGAAGATTAGACCCTCGAGGAAAAGAAAAAGCGCTCATAAGGCAAACCTCTCTTTAGTGGGACAGTCCGATTTGATCTGGAAATATCCCACGAACGGCCTTGATGGTGTGGCAAAGAGATTTATACATTTCCTGGGGTGAGACAAACATCTCATAATTTGTCTCAGACTCACGTTTCCACACCGTTTTAGGAGAAGAAAATAGTTCTGAGTCACACGGTGATTTGCCTGACTCCCTTTCAAATCAGAGCGAAGATTAAAAAAAAAGTTACAAGACGGGACACTTATAGGTCTCAAAAGCAACCACTGCACCACCTAACGCACTCTATAAAGGGAAGATAAATATAATTCTCACAGGGCATTGCATACAATGGCGTTTAGGCTACCACAGAAACGCTTACGTCCTATGGCCGCGTGCATAAACTTTCCGTTGCCGAAACTACAGGAAACTCTTAAAACATAGTAGTGCTCATTGCAGTTAACACGGTGTGTTAATGGGCTTATTTATTATGTATACGGCCACTAATCTGTCGTTCATTTGTTTCCAAGAAATGCAGAAAGACCAGATATTAACATTTATTTAACTGGAGTTCGTTTTCAGCACAGCTCGTTATTTTATATTCCTTGATCAAAGTCACCCAATTCTGGTTTCTCTCCCTCCTCTGTTCCTTCATCCCCTCTCTCTAAACCACCAAATTGTGACAACAGACTATAATTCACAACTGCATATTTATATTATGCAGTAATCATAGAAGTTCATGTATTTGTATGTGTGTAAAGTCCCTAAAGAAATCGCCGTATCTTTACACAGGAATCGAATATGAGAGGTAGTGGTGGACCATAGCTAATATTTGAAGATCGCGATACCCATCCTTCAAGCTTTAGGTATAGGAAATTTTGTCGATTCTAGTTCGAATCTGATACTTACTACCGGGAGGAATTTTTGATACTTTTGACAACTTATGATACTGTCAATATCCTTGGATATTTTGGATATCTTTTGACATCGCTAGGCCTTACATTGGAGAGAGCGGTGAGCGTTGGGTAATTTACTATGAAGGATCTGCAAAGGATCGTCATTATTACCGAGGTCTTTAAACATCAGTAGTTGAAGATTGCAAAGCGAAGTATTTAACTGGCTAATATCGAAGGTCAGATGAAAATCAAAATTAATTTTCCTTTTTTTTTTTTTTATGATAGGTTCTTGAAAGCTTGTTAGGTAATACAAGGTACGAGATAGGATAATTTTCAAAAATAATAAAGACTATTGTTTGGACTGACTGTCGCCGCTTTTATTGAAATGTATCCAAAGGGCACAGAGCTGGAGTTTCGATACTGAATCGACATCCAATCGAAGGTATCGATATTCAGAAATAATACTGCCCACCACTAATGACAGGGGGTGATTGACAGATAACTTATCAGGGACAAGCTAACATGTACATGAAGGTAAACACCTCTTTAATGAAACACACCTGTACGCCACAGAAGCCTTTAGGCCCTAAGTATCTCTCACATTCGTTGGCGATGTCTGACCATTTCCACTCGAACAGGTGGGCGATGACCTGTTTCCCTCCACAGTGTGGGTCATGATACTCGGCTGAGTAAGACAGACCTTGAACATGACGAATACAGTGAACATCGATTATGCCTCAAGAACAACATACTCTGCAAATGGACCTTTTTTAATTAGTCATCTCCAACAAAGCTCACTTCCGGTTTAAGCAAGAAGTAAATGTAAACAAGAGTGTGATTGCTTTGTGAAATCTCATTTCCGAACGTGAAAGATGCACCAGCCAATAAAAGTCAATGTAACAGGCCATATCAGCCAATCATATTCCTCTGGCAATGTAAAAAAATTGAGAGCGGATGTACTGATTGTTGGAGTTGTGTTCGCGTTACCCGAACGACCATACACCATTATAACTTTGAGTGGACTGTGATGGGTAAATTCTGCGAGTTTTATCATGGCACAGATCATATTTAATTTTATTGTTCGAACAAACACGACTCATTCAAGTCTTTACTATATATTTTAGTATCATAAAAAAAAGTAATGCTTTGGAACCAAATTAAATGTGAATGACCCCTGAAGGAAGATGATGATGATGATGATGATGATGATGATGATGATGATGTGATGATGATGATGTTGGCCAAATTAAATGTGAATGACCCCTAATGGAATATGATGATGATGATGATGATGATGATGATGATGAGTTCATTGATTATCAACATCTGAAGAAAGACGCCTCTTCAAAAACAGAAACAAAGATATGAACTTGTGATAAAAAGGTATCATATTAGATCTACACACACACACACATAT
>JAWQUT010000547.1:385135-392084 GCA_033807755.1 Ellobium chinense | reverse complement strand
AGGTATGAAGATGCCAATGTATTTTTCACTGTTGGCTATATTAGGTTTTACACCTCTCATTAACTTATCCTGGGATGCCGTTTCAAAATACTTTCCAAATATGGTGTTTAGCTCTTCCTCCAAATTTTGACACAAAGAAAATGCACCTGAACCAGTTAGATTTTGAGAACTTAGGCAGTGAAGCAGACAACCTAATAGTTTAGGCCTTTTCACTCAGTAAACAGGGTAACCTTCCCCACCTAGCAACAATCACAAATTTTATACTTGAGTGACTAAACCTCACCTATTCTGAGTCTACACATACATTTGCACCTATCTAAGCCTTTGAAATTAAAATCCAACCCCTTCCCCCCTCCCCATGGCCAATATTCTGATTTTATAGGGACTATTTAAAATTGCATATCAAAATGCCAGGTCCTATTGGCATCTTCATACCTAGAAACTTTGATTTATTGATGGTGCTGACACATTTCCCTGCAATTGTTTTCCCCAAAAAGGACGTACTCGTTATCGATATCGATATCGTATAAATAAAAAGTCGAGTAGATAGTTAAAATCTGATTTCGGTCCAACATTTGTTGAGCGAGTGTACTTAGGCGTGTGTCGCCGATAAGATGTTCAAATGTATGTCTTAAAATGAAATGACACCAGACGTGTAGGCGGTGAGGAGGCAGACGGTGTGAAATGACACCAGATGTGTAGGCAGTGAGGAGGCAGACGGGGTGAAATGACACCAGATGTGTAGGCGGTGAGGAGGCAGACGGTGTGAAATGACACCAGATGTGTAAGCGATGAGGAGGCGGACGGTGAGCAAAGAAACTTTTTTAAGTTCACTTCTCTGCACTCGTCTACTACTAAAGGCATGACATTGCGCTAGTGCTCTGCTTGCGCTAGGGGTCACTCGATTAGCTTTCTTGTAGCTTGATGCCGACCTTGGTGTTCGACCAAAACAAAAAAGCAAAAAAGAAATGTTTTCAGCTTCTGCGTGTGCTTGCAAGATCGGCATCGGGCTAACGGAAAGCGAAATGAGGGACACCCAAGGGCAAGCACAGCCCTGTCGCAATGACCTGCCTTTTGGTCCGTAAGCTAGCTTGTAAACAGTGTGTGTGTGTGTGTGTGTGTGTGTGTGTGTGTGTGTGTATGTGTGTGTGTGTGTGTGTATGTGTTGTTGTTGTTGTTGCTGCGGGTTTTGTGTTTGTGCTTGTGGGTGTGTATGTATGGGTTTGTGTATGTAATGTAATGAGAGAGTGTGTTTGTGCGTGTATGTGGGCGTATGTCTGTATTTATTATATAAATATGTGTGTGTATGTGTGTGTGTATATGTCTTTGTGTGTATTTATGTGTATGCATGTGTGTGTGTGTGTGTGTGTGTGTGTGTGTGTGTGTGTGTGTGTGTGTTTGTGTGTGATACTATTAAAGCTTCCGAATCTGAAGGGTTTTTAGAATAACTGAAAGGACAGAGTTCAGTGAAATAGATCAGTTGTAGACCAGTGAGATGACAATGAATGCCCCCCCCCCCNCAAAAAAAAAAAAACCAACCACAGGGAAGAAAGGAGAAAGATAACAGCACGCAGTCAAAACAGCAGGGCGTCCACTGGAAAGCGCAATCTCAGTCGTGTATCTTCAACTTGATCTTGCTATACAAGGACACTTGAAACATCTTGAAAACTGTGGCATTTCCGGGTTCAGCTGTCATTCCGTTATCACCCATACACTTGTTGACGTAGAAGGTCCCATACACTTGTTGACGTGGAAGGTCCCATACACTTGTTGACGTAGAAGGTCTCATACACTTGTTGACGTAGAAGGTCCCATACACTTGTTGACGTAGAAGGTCCCATACACTTGTTGACGTAGAAGGTCCTATGTCACAAATTAGGTCAAATTTTGATGATGAAATTATATATTTATAATTTCCAGGCTACTTTGAAAGACACTGTCGAAATTCAAGCACGACCTCAATGTTAACATTTTGAGGATTTTGGTGCCTTTATCTAATAAAAAGACTGCATGCAACCTCTTTTGTTTTTCAATTTTCATCTTTTTTGGACTACAGCACTATACGCCACTGCGGATAATCATGTTTGTGGGCTAGGAACTTTAGGGTTCTCATAATATTACACCTCATATCGAAGTGTTCACTTAAACAGTCTAATAATCTTTCTAAGACTGAAGCGAAGAGGCTCGAGTGTGAAGACAAGAAAGTGGGTCTTTTTTTTTTTAATTTTCGGAGAAAGGGGGTAAACTAAAAGCCATTAGAACGTTTCAGGCACGTATTAATAAGCCAGATCACTGTTTGTGTACAGTCCTATTCATCCGCTGATATATTAACATAAATTCGTCCCTTTTAGGGCCCTGTCAGCCAATGTCAGGTTTCGAAATATGTGAAAAGACCTGTGATTTAGAGAAAGCATCCAGTTTTAAAGTTTAAGGTAGAATCTGGATTTTGTACATTTAAAAATAAAGTGTGTTAGGCCTATGTATTAGCACGCGGTCAAAACCAGCCTTAAAAAATATTTGGGATCAAGTCAAGAGGAGAGGTGATTATTTTTGAAGAAACTTGAGAAAAAAAAATGTCATTTGACCCCTCTTTTTCTTCCCGTCAAAAGATCGGACAAAAGAAGTACATTAACCCCCATGAGACAAAAATTTTGAAATTACAGTACAATTTGTGGAATAATACATTTCATTTATTGGGCCGAAAGAATAAAATAAAAACAATTGATGCCAGTAACCAAGAAAATCTTCAATATTTTCATGGTGCCTGTCACGAGCCATTGAATGCTTTGAATATAGAAATAAACTCACTTGCTGATCGAATTTTGTTTTGTGAGCAGTATCGTAATCGAGCATGTCATATGTATGTTTTAAGCGGCTCACGAACAAAAAGCACATTGTCAATATCTCAGCTCCTCCCCCCCCCCCNCCCCCCCCCCCTTTCCTATTCCACAAGCAACGCATAATCATCGTCATTATCATCGTTATCGTATACGAATTTTAGATATGAGAAGTGCTGGAACAGACGTAAAAAAAAAAAAAATAGCTCAGAGATAAATATTATATAACTGACAAAATTTCGACCTGAAAAAACACCCTCTTCAGCCACATTATTACTCTAGGTAACACACTGTACTACATTATCATCATCGCTATTCATTGATTATGAATAATATATGAAGATTACATTGATACACTGTCTACCAGTCGATGTTAAACAGAATTTAATGATTACAGCACAATATGGGGTAAAAAATTTCACAAATAAAAATCACTATCTACTAGTAAGAATCTCCAGCGGTAAAAGCCAAATTTTCGATCGCTAGACCTTCATGAGGGCGAGTAAATACTATCATGACTAAAAATCATCGCTGTCATAATTATTAAACAAATACTAATAGTAAGGAGGAGGAGGATTTTTATAGCGCCTTCACCCAGAAAAGTTCCAGGCGCTTTACAGAAGTGGCAAATGAGCAGACACAAACAGATGCTCACACAAAGTATGGATAAAGGGGAAAGTGCTGAAGAAGACAAATGCAGAGAGAAAATGGAAGAAGGAAAGAAAGTGATGTGGTGGGAATCGAACCCGCGACCTCTATGCATTTGTCTTCTTGAGCACTTTCTCCTTTATCTCACTTTGTGTGAGCATCTGTTTGTGTCTGCTCACTCCCCACTTCTGTTACCACGTGCTCCGTTTTTATCCTGTACTTCAGGCGCTTTACAGTACGTAACCCACTATCAGACACACACATTATTATAAAATTGTACACACATCAGAAGTCACAAATACGAACGGTATATTATACAGTATTATAATATGATAATATAATATGTTATAGATAGCAGACACTATTAAGTATTGTCATTTTTAACATTTGAAACAAAGATTTGAAGAACTAAAAAAGTTCTGTCCAAACCACATGATTATTTCTAGCATCATTACACCACCACTATAACTGTAGGTCTGTCTGCTTGGCCAGATACTTTTCCCCAGTAGAGTTGTGGAACAAACCAAGGGAGGAGGGAGGGATATCAGGTGCATTATGCCCCTACCTTCCCCCCATCCCCCTAATCTAATGGTCCTTCATCTCTTTCGCTCTTTTGTTCGCTGATCATGTGTGGAAGATGGTGTATAAAAAGCAATAAACGTTTGACACCAACGCGTCACTTGATTTGGACACCGAAGAGGTTATCTTTGGATCGGCTACAAGCGCAAGCGTTTGATTTACAGCTACCGATCTTACGAACGTCAGCAAAGGAAATGAAGGGATTTCGATGCCCTACCTATCTTTGCCAGCAGAAAATGAAAAGCCATCTTTAGAAGACAGCGATGAAGTGAGATTTGAGTCGCTTTGACTCTTAAGTACAAAGTCAGAAAACCCCACTAAGCTTTGCTGTGTTGGCCTCCGACGCCATGACCAAGTGATGCATTGGTGGATCACGTGACACGAATCATGCCTCTGGCCATTCTCTAGAACAAAGGGTTCTCAACATTTCCGAGCCGACGTACCTCTTGAGGCGCTATAATGTTTAGGATAATCACTCGGGCTCCTGTCGCAAAATCACACTCTTGTTGTAAAATCACATCCCTGTCGTAAACTCACACTCTTCTTGTAAAATCACATTCTTCTTGTAAAATGACATTCTTCTTGTAAAATCACACCCTTGTCGTAAAATCAAATGACAACATGAAAACTTTCAAGATTCGCCTAAAGATGAATGTGTGGTAAAATGGACATTGACAAGTTAGTCTATATTCATTTTTGATCAGAAAAAAGAAAAAAAAAAAACTCTGATCACACACATTTGGTTTTGTAGTGGATTTTGGTGGATTTCGACACATTAATCATTTTATGCCCAAAAGACATAAAATATACTGAGAAGACAACAGCATGAGCGCTTGATGTCAACTGGAAAGCTAATGGTACATGAGGTGATGGAGGACAAAGGAAAAAACACACACGATGGATTGTAAGCTGGATGGGTGCACAGAGACTGGAGAACTGTTTAGACCGACAGCAGACAGACAAAAGAAGAGCTGCTTTATTGAGCACACCTGTCAGGATGACATCTTAGGGGAAAAAATATAATGTACCCTTATGGGCCCCGAGCTCTTAATCCAGACTGAGAACCCCTGTTCTGTAAAGTAGTACGACACGTGACATCTTCCGTGGATAAGGGAAGTGAAGAGTACCCTGTGTAATCGTGGAGAACGATACAGTGATTTCTGATTAGCCACGATCTCTGATTTTCAACCTGGTACACACTTGTTGCATTAATAATTCATAACTTGTCTAGCCGCTGGGGACACGCAATTGGTCGAAACAGCGCGACGTGATTTTTTTTTTAAGTGCCTGTGTATGTGCGTGTGTGTCTGTGTAACTGAGTGTTTCAGTGAAGCTTTTGCATTTTGGTGTGAGTGTGTGTGTGTGTGTGTGTGTGTGTGTGTGTGTGTGTGTGTGTGTGTGTGTGTGTGTGTGTGTGTGTGTGTGTGTGTGTGTGTGTGTGTGTGTGCGTGTTATGAGGCAACTGTTATTATATGTATTACTCGTAGTTAATAGACACGAAAATATATCTTCAAATATCTTAAAGTTACACATTGCTCTACAATAGTTTTCTTCTTCTTCTTCTTCTTCTTCTTCTTCTTCTTCTTCTTCTCCTTCTTCTTCCTGTCTCCTGCTTTCTCTTATTATTCTCTATCTCCCTCTTCTTCTTCTTCTTGCCTTCCTCTTCTTCTGCGTTCCCTTTCATTCCTTCAAGCTTGCTCTGCTGGTGAATTTGACGGTCCTCTTAATGTCCAAGCGAGTTCCCAGAACTTGGTTCTCACGTCAGACGCCTCAAGCCAAATCTCTTTTTGGAGAGTCTGGTACCCCGGGCAGGTCTGCGGGACTCCACAGTACAGTAACACGATTATACAATGGTATTCTCACGTAGATTTCGCCCAAACTGAATACCACCACAAGAGGTTGTGCAGAACTGCCCTCTCCGGGCAGAACCAAGTAAACGATTATGGCCATCGTCATCTGACTGTGAGATGAGGCTATGAGGGAACTGCGCAGATCTGCAACTGACCATCCAGTTTATGGCAACTAGCGAGCTGCTGGCCTGACGAGGCCGGGAACGCTGAAAAAGAAGGAGACGAAAAAGAAGAAGAGTACCCCACGTCACGATGATGCTGTTTGAGAATATGCGCATAAAATAATGACTAATGTGTAAGTGGTTTGGTGGGTTTGTTTTTTTTTCGCTAGGAGTTCATTTTTGCGAATTTAGCGGGTTGGGTTCCCGAGAAAAATGGTTCGCTTCAAATATTTTTAAGAGGCTTATACTGGTGAAAAATTGTAGAGGAGACAATAACCCTCAAGAGATATGCAAAAATTGTTACTTCTAGTTATAACCCATCATTACTTGGATATTATCGATGATAGTATACTTCTCTGTCAAAACGAAAGGGGCTTGCCAAAATTCTTTTTGAGCAGCCTGACATGTCATTTCTTATTACTTAGAATTTTGCCCTCATATCCACATGATGATGTCATAAGGGGCTCGCGAAATTACATCCTCTCTACAAGTCATCTTCGACTTTTTTATGAAAATTAAATAATTGCGAAAACAATCACTTATGGAGTTTTTGGAGGTTTTTTTTGGACACGATCTTGTACTGAAGCAGGGAACCAAAAAATTCCGTAACACTGGAGTTCTGTCGAGATACTCTCGGGTAAATGCTTGTTGAAAAACCAGCTAGAGATCATTTTTAATTGGACACCTCCAACAAAACTCACTTCCTTTTTAAGCAAAACGTAATTGCAAATAATAGTATCAGTAGGTCTTCACATCTCGCTACCGAAAGTGAAATATGTATCAGTCAATGAAGGCTGATGTGGCAGATAATAGCGATCAACCACATTGCTCTGAATTATTGAAAAACAGACAGCGGAAGTAATGATTGGTAGAG
>JAWQUT010000547.1:375135-380135 GCA_033807755.1 Ellobium chinense | reverse complement strand
AGATTCAGATTCAGATTCAGATTCAGTTTCAATGTGTAATATAGACGCTATGGCCAATTCCAACGTATTTATAGAATATTTATAGAATGTGAAGGATACAATATAAATGAGAAAACACTTCAAAAAGCCTCATGAACTCGTACTCTGTTTCTCCAGATCTCTCTGTTCTGTCACACTGTTTTGTCTTGCACTCGGAAGTAATGCGTTTGCTCACATCTGCCCAAAAGATATATTAATATCTTCTTCCCTTGAACTTTTTAATTTACCCTTCTTCCTTCTTTCACTCGCTTCCTCACCCACCCCGTCCCTCGGATTTTCGTTGGCTGCTGCTGAGGCTGACTTGTTAATGGCTCCCATGATATCTCGGCCCATAATTCCGCACTGTTTCTCGCAGCTGCCATTATTAAATAGGCTATTGCTAGGACAGTTTTCCTCCGTTGTCCACTCATGGCAACCCCATCCGCAGATTGGGACAATTAGTCTATTTCAGGATTAAAGTAAGGAATTCGCAGCTAACTGTAATAATTTTACTGCTGTGATGTTGAATTTGTGGAGCAACTTGGCCAAACGGTTAAAGCCTTGGACTCAAGATCTAAAAGTCGTTGGTTCGATTCCTGACTACCGTCATGTTGTAAGTGCCCTGGGAAAGCATTTCATTCTCATTTTCATCAGTCCATCCGTCAGTAAAATGGGTACCTGGCTATAGGCAGTGGAAGATATTGTCAGAATGCTAGTGCTCAGCATCTGTTAATGGCAGCGACAATGTATGCTCCCCAGGGAGACGAGAAAGTCCTAAAGTGAACAGGCCTGCTGGGGTAATAAAAGCGTGAAAAGTCCCGTGAGCGGGCATTAGCCTGCTCACTCTCGACTCCCTGGGGAGCATACAGGGCTGCTGCCATTTATAGGCTCTGATCACTAGCATTCTGACAATACTTTTCACTGCCTATAGCCAGGTACCCATTTTAAAGGCGGGTGGACTGAGGAAAATGTGAATGAAATGCTTTTCCAAGGCAGGCACATCCAACACGTCTGTGGTCGGGAATGGAACCCAGGATCTTTAGTTCTTGAGTCCCAAGCCGCAACCATTCGACCATCCTGTTCCATGTAACTAATGTCAGACTTCGTACCAAGCAACATCAATGACAAAAGCCGTTAAAAACTTTTTTTTTTTGAAAGGGTAGCAGAGTAAGTTCTACTTCAACAGATTGAAATCTATGATACACCACGCAGAAGTTAATTGCAGAATTTACTCCCAAGGAATCTTGTTTTGCGTAGTGAGATTTTACGACATTGAGACAGGTTTGTGTGTCTCCTGTAAATTTTCATGATAGGATTTTATTAGGGTATTGCACCCACGTGATATCTGAGCAACATTCCTTCCATATCACCTTTTAGGAGGTCAGTAAACATATTGTCTTACTTACTTGTTTAAGTACATTGTTCCATCATAAAACATATTTAACCCATAAATCTGTGTGACTCAGCGGCTAGACACGCGCTACCCTCGCCTCCTCATTAATTGATTGGTTGTGAATCACTAAATAAATCACCAGAGACTCACGTGCAACAGTTTTTTGTTTTTTTCCCTGGGGGAAGCTGTTTCACCACAGAGTATGATGACAGTGACAGGAGTTGCCATTATCCGGTGATTCATATCTTTAGAAAAAGAAAAAGTGTTACTCTGCAATCCACATACTGGTTTCATTTAAACGGAAATTGGGAATAATTTGAATTACACTGAACACGAGTTTACTACCTAAGGTTAGTCACAAGAATCGATCCAAAGATGGAATTGAACCTGACAATCTCGAGCATCACGTATTCGAATACGTACCCTACTCCATACAAATCTCTCATACTAGCTCTATTCTGAATTTTAATATTAAATTCGCCTCATGAATTCGAATACTCACAACTTCGAACTTCAGCAGACGTTTAGTATGGTGCGATATCGATTACCTCTTTCAGATAACGTCCTGATTTAAAAACCGATTTATTTTCATAATAAACAACTTGATCGATACTAAAATTGGAATGTATCCATGAGAAAACGTAAGAAACTACATGCTTGACACGTCTTTCAAAATTAATATATTATGTTCTCCTACTAGTAGTCTACTACTGAGATACTACTGATCTTTTGGTCATAGCATTTTGTTTTGTGTGAAATTTTATTCTGTGTGGTCCATCGGACAAGACATTTTAAATGTCCAATCAGTGAATAGTCAGTGAATTAAAATTCTGCGCAAAATAAAAAGAAAAAGATTTTAAAAAGTGGTGGAGTTAATATAAACCACAAAGGTTAAGTGTGTGTATGTACTGACTTGAACTCATAAGTACATATTAAATTATATCACTGATTAATGTTAATGACTCTACAGAACGCCATAATCGTGGGCGGCTGCATATGTGGATGATGTAGGATAAGGATAAAAAAGATGATGATGATCAAAATAACAAGAGTTCATAGTTGACGAGTTCGGAATTAATTAAATTGCCTAATGATGCTGCACAGTTCAAAAAGTGATTTGTAAGGTATTAAAAACAGCCATACAACTTCTTCATGAAAAATAACATACAAAGGCATTAGTTGAAAGCAGATGACTAGATAGACTCCTTTCTTTTAATAAATCAGTGTTCCTTGCCCTTTAGAAATATTCCAGTGATGCGCACTATCGCTATATGCTAAAATGTATTAATTACAAAAAACAAACAAAAAAAACCCAAAAATCGGACAGATAGAGCAGAGTTTTCTGTTGACCTACAAAATAAGTCTGTGCATATCACCTGATTAATTAACATACACCATGGCTTGCTGGGATATGACTTAAGATGGACCAGATGACCGGGGATGCCCTGACCCAGACATTTTATTGGTTATTGATTAATATGTCTTTAGATAAAGGAGGTTAATTTATGAAATCAATATTTCTGCACCTTTTTGTTTTCCAAATTGGACATGATTCATCAAAGCAGTGTAGCAAAGTTAAGTTTTAACGGTTTTCACACCAAAGCACGTGCATTTTCTTCAACCTTTAAACTTAATACTTTTATAATTTTTTGGTTGTGACTCATACATCCTAGGAAGAAGTAAATGTGTGTCGTATTTACAGGAGTCTTATTACGTTCGAGGATAGATCCAAAAGTTCGTGGTCTTCTTCTGGTAAAAATCCGCATGCCGGCCTAAAAGATATAAAGATTGACTTAGGTGTGAGCCTATCTCTATTCCTCATTTATCACCTGCTGCAAGGTGTCCAAATTTTCATGCTGAATAAGATACATTCCTGCCTAGATTTAAGTAAAACAATATCGACAAAATATGGTATCCGTGATTTTTTAGAAATGTATTATTATTCCGGGTACTTGTAATCGTCGACCAGGTTAAAGTTTTGAAGTCGAGCAGGTCGCCCTCTTGGTTGTGTTCTGATTGGCTGCCAAACCAGCCTCAGTAACGCTAATTGTTGTCACGTGGTAGTGAAGGAGTATAGCGTTGGTTAGACTAAAACTATGATGTACTCTTGTCGATTTTCGTGTGCTATGTGAAGTATGTTTGTCTACAATAATGATCCTGCAAATTTTTTGCGTGGGTTTTAACTTGCTTGGAATAATACCATCTGCACGGGAAACATGTACTGTGATGAAATTTACTACGGTATTATAAAGAAGAAGTTAGAATGGTCTGCTGTTTTTGTTTTGACTATTTGGGGACAAGATCGACAATCTGACACGCTAGGCAGCCCTGTTTTTTTTTCTGTCCTCTCCATCTCGCTATTTCCTCTCTCTATTCTCTCCTTTCTTCTGTCTGTCTGTCTGTCTGTCTGTCTGTCTGTCTGTCTGTCTGTCTGTCTGTCTATCTGTCTGTCTGTCTGTCTGTCTGTCTGTCTGTCTGTCAAAATCATTTTCTCTATTCTGCGGTCCTTTATCCACCACAGTGTTTTTAATCTGCCAAGGTACTTGATACCAAGTTGAAGACCGCTGGAAAACAGATGAGTCATGAGAAAGCGTTCAGGATCCTTTCACTGATTTCTTGGACTCACAGCATTACAGAAGAAGCCCAGCAGCGTAACATCAAACGATGCTTGCAATTTCACATAAACGATTTCTGATCCCTGCTCAGTAACAATCATGATATAATGCGAACGAGGGACTTTGTTGTTTTGTTTTTTTTTATTTCGTAACTTTTTATTTATAAAGACCTGACATTTCGCCCATTGATTAAAGATACACGACTGGTTTTCATTAGTTGTGCCGTCTCGGTCTTTGATTTATCATCGTTTATTTATAAGTTTAAATCTTATCATGCAAATGGCCGGCTTTCGAATGCAGTTACCTATGACTTTTGACCTTCTACGTCTTGGCGACCTACATAATATTTTTATAGATTACAATGTTTTTACTCAGACTGCTGAGCAGGTGTTTTTTTTTTTCTTTCCTTCCTTTCAAAGGCGGTTAGGGAAGGGGAGGGGAAGGAAGAAATAGAGGAGAAAAGAGAGAGTGCTTGGGACTGGTTTTGATGAGAGGTATAGATTTTGAATTTTCTTTGTGGGCACTGTCGCTATACACCTGGGCATCTGAGCCAAAACAAGATGGACGTATGTTATTAAATGTTTAAGGTTTTTGGAACCTGTTGTTTTTTTCTTCTTCTGGCACTATTAACATTTTGTGTTATTCTACAAATACCACTGTAATTTCAGGAAATTTCTTCCATGGAGCTTAAAGTACTTCTTTTGCCCGATCCTTTAATGGGAAGAAAAAGTGTGTGTGTGTGTGTGGGGGGGGGGGNNGCTCAAAATGTTTCACAAATATCTTTCGAAAAAGGTCACCTCAAATTCTGATTTGGTCCCAAAATTTTCCTTTGGCTAGCAGGGCCTCCAAAAAGAGGGGCATTTTATATATTAGCGGATTAATTGGCTTGTACACAATGAGTGATTTGCCATTCTTAGATTATCCAATCACGAACGTTATTTATTTCTGTACCTAGCTGAGTTCATCCCCCCCCC
>JAWQUT010000547.1:358301-374309 GCA_033807755.1 Ellobium chinense | reverse complement strand
GTGTGCAGAATTACGGCTTTCTGTGGTGGTCAAGACTCCTTTAGAACTACATTATCAACTTTTCTCATTCACATATGTAGGAGATGCTCTCTGTTAACCGCGCGAGATTGCCTACACTACTTGTAAGGGAATTCCACATCCTTCTGCCTACTAAACCACGTGACACCATAATTTATCTACCGAACTACGTCACTCCATTTATCTCTAAAAATTTACATTATCAAAACGCATTATAAGGTCTTTGACACCTATTGTTTTTTCTTCTTTTGGCCCTATTAACATTTTGCGTTATTCTAAATATACCACTGTGATTTGGGGAAATTTCTTCCATGGAGGTTAAAGTACTTCTTTTGCCCGATCTTTTAAAGGGAAGAAAAAGGGGGGTCAACGCCCAAAATTTTTCACAAATGTCTTTTGAAAAAGATCACCTCAAATTCTGATTTGGTCCCCAAATTTTCATTTGGCTGGTTTTGACCGCGTGCGAATACATAGGTCTACACATTTTATGTTTTTATCTAGAAGGCTCAAATTGTACCTGAAACTTTGATATTGCATGCTTTTTTTAGATCACAGGTCATTTTACACATTTCTACACCCTAACACTGGCTGGCAGGGCCCCCAAAAAGGGGGATTTTATATATTAGCGGGTTGTACACTATGAGTGATTTGCCCTTCTAATAGGTGTCACAAACCTAAAATATGCAAGTTTTCAGGGGAGATTACCCACACCCAAGGCAAACATTATTGAAAAGTTTGTAACTATTCACCGCGATAAAGACTAAAGTCACTGGGAATACCCGATTCTCATACATTCAAGAGTGGTGCATTAAGGAACTGATTGCACAGCCTGTTATAAGGTTACATACCTGTAATGGTATTGGACCCTTTTTTCCTCTATGAGCTATATTAACATTTTGAGCTGCCCTCTGAACCTAAAGTTTTAGCTTTCCCTCAGATCCATATCAGACTGAAGCGCATTATGTGGCCCAAATTTTTAGATTGACCCAACCCTAGGAAGCCCATTGAAATTTTGAGCTTGGTTGCTATTTGTCAACTGAGCCTACCTTTTTCACTGGTCAACGCCAAACCCCTCCTCTTCCGCCTGAGCACACCCTTGACCTGGCAGTTCCAGTCCAGGGCTAAAAAGTGCCTGGCAAAATACAGTAAAATGGACACAGTTTCCCATGATATCAAAATTTGACCCCTGGAGCCCTTATCACTGGAAGCAGGGCATGCCAAAAGAGGGAAAAGGGGAGATGAAATATACCCCCTAAGTTTTGTAGGACCACAAAGTAAAAGTACAATTAATTACAGGCCTGTAACCTTATTGAAAAGTTGTAACTATTCAACGCGATAAAAACTATAGTCGCTGGGAATACCCGATTTTCATACATTCAAGAGTGGTGCATTAAGGAGCTGAATGCACACATTGTTTAACACTGATAGAATCACTGGCCTCCATAATGATTATAAGCAGCAAGGATGACTACCTGTCTCAACGCACGTGAGGAGCTAACAGTATCTAAATCTATAATAAAAAGTAGTGTTATTGTTGTGTTTTTCTATAATTATGTTACTGAAATAGAAAGTGCATCCTTCTCAGTGTTTCTGTTTGGTTGACTGATCCCAGCCTCGGTAATAAACACCGAAGCACTCAAAAAAAAAAGCAAAGGAAACTCTCTTACTTGGAAAGCGAGGCAACAGAAGATCTTCAGAGGAAGATACCCCCGTCTAACAAATCGTCGCCTTCCACACGAAAGGGCGTATCCCGATTTTTTGACGGTTTTGAGTTATCACCACCACTACATAGTGCTATCTCAGAACNCCCGTCTAACAAATCGTCGCCTTCCACACGAAAGGGCGTATCCCGATTTTTGACGGTTTTGAGTTATCACCACCACTACATAGTGCTATCTCATAACTATGTTCACACGAAACGGCGTATCCCTAGTTCAAATAGAAACGAAGACATAGCATAAAATTCCTAATGGCTTAAGTTAACTATCAATGTGATCGAATCAGACGTAAATCGCTCTCCTTAAAAACGTGAAAAACAGGAATACGCCCTTTCTTGTGGAAGGCGACGAAATGTTTCGGCCCTTTGACTTTCTGATGCTCTAAAAGTGCTGGGCCACATTTGGTTCATGAATCCCAAATATCATTGGATCAGTCCATCATAAATAAATACTGACGAATCTTCCACATTTCTCCCCCCTTTCCTCTCACCCCCGACCCTATCCCAGGTCTTGCACGCTTTCCGCCCCTGTGGAGAAGAGCAGTTGGATTGACAGGTGTACGACGTGTCGGCATGTGATAGAGAGGAATGACAGACCAGAAGAATAAATTACCGCATTATTTCACAGTTTCAAGTCAGTTTTATGGTAGATTAATCACTCAGTCGATTGGGTTATTCTGGGTTACAGAGTTCATTTCAGTTCATTCCAATTCATCTGTATATCCTCCTCTGTCTGGGTTTATCGCTCAGTGGCTTCTTAATAGAGAGCTATTAGTTTAACGTTCGTATCTCTTAAGGTTACAGGCCTGTAATTGTACTTTCTCTAATGGGTCCTGCTACTTTGGAGTTATATTTCATGTCCTCTTTTCCCTCTTTTGGTATGCCCTGCTTCCAGTAATAAAGGCTCCAGGGGGCAAATTTTGTTTTGATATCATGGGAATCTGTGTCCATTTTACTGTATTTTGCCAGGCACTATTTAGCCCTGGGCTGGAACTGCCAGGTCAAGGGTGTGCTCAGGCGGAAGGGGAGGGATTTGGCGTGGACCAGTGAAAAATGTAGGCTCTGTTTACAAAAAGCAACCAAGCTCAAAATTTCAACGGGCTTGCTAGGGTTGGGTAAGTCTTAAAAAGTTGGGCCACATACTGAGCTTCAATCTGGTATGGGTCTGGGTGAAAGCTAAAACTTTGAGTTCAGAGGGCAGCTCAAACTGTTAATATAGCCCACAGAGGAAAAAAGGGTCCAATCCCATTACAGGTCTGTAACCTTAATTATGGATAGTCTAATGATGGCAGAGGTAGGCCTGCGCATGTGCAGCTTCCTGGGGTTACTGCCCGTGGTGTGAGGGAGTGAGTGATAACAGCAATAATGCCATGATTTGTGTTTTAGTTTTGGACAGTGTGGGTGTCAGCTAGATGAGAAAGTGGTAGATCAATGGAGATAGAGTGTGCATGAGGAGTATGTATGCGTTTTTGCAGTGTATTGTATTCTTGTAATATCGTGTTGTAGTGTGATAAGATAAGATAAGATAAGATAAGATAAGATAAGATAAGGTAAGATAAGATAAGGTAAGGTAAGGTAAGATAAGGTAAGGTAAGATACGGTAAGATATGGTAAGGTTTTATTGTCCATAAAAGGCACATTAATTTCGTTTCCAGCAGAATAGACATTAATGTACATTGAACACAATAATTACAAGCGACACCCCAGACACTCCAACCATTCCCGCCTCCCGCCCCCAAATACACATACACACAGAGACTCACACACACACACACACACACACACACACACACACACACACACACACACACACACATACATACATACATTATACACATGATGTTGGTCTATGATCTGATAAAACCCTTGGACTTGAACTCCAACTAATTTGTATAACACACAACGTTCACTAATCAGATGTGAATTTCACCTCTCGTCCGAAATGTTTAATATGATCGTAAGACCAGCAAAACCCGTATAGGACTATACATGGCTGCCTCTGCCATATCGCTCCATTAAAGATCCGAACTTGAAAATAATAGCTCTCTGTTGACTTAGTTTTCGCTTGACCTGTCGAAACTACACGGTAATAGTGCCCCAATGGTTATTGATACGTCTGCTAGGAATAGAAGAAGGTATTTGAATCAATAAATTAATGAAGGGTTTCATGACAAAACGCGTTATCCACCAATATGAATTTTTAGCTTATTCTACATACTTCATGAAGCAGTAGGAGTATTTAGAATACATGTATATTTCCATTCCATAGAAGGACATTTGATCTACATTATTTAAGACGTAAATTTCGCCTTTCACATAAAAATATGCTTTGTATCTGGTCTGTTTTGCCACAACCCCCGAATGGTGTATAATGCGTTTTGCCATGAAGCCCTTCAAATAGTAACTTCAATCCTAAGCACAGTTATACAGTGGAACAGACAGTGTATACGGTAGGCAATTGCATTATCATTAACGATACCTCAGCGAGAAAAAGGACTATAATTTATCTGGTCAGTCACAATTCATCGCCCATCTCACGAAAAAACGTATGCGAGAATTGCCAGTTTTTTCAGGACAGCTTTTTNTTCCAAAGAAGGACATTTGATCTACATTATTTAAGACGTAAATTTCGCCTTTCACATAAAAATATGCTTTGTATCTGGTCTGTTTTGCCACAACCCCCGAATGGTGTATAATGCGTTTTGCCATGAAGCCCTTGAAATAGTAACTTCAACCCTAAGCACAGTTATACAGTGGAACAGCCAGTGTGTACGATAGGGAATTGCATTATCAGTAACGATACCTCAGCGAGAAAATGGACTATTTATCTGGTCAGTCACAATTTGTTGCCAATCTCACGAAAAAACGTATGCGAGATCTGCTAGGTTTTTCAGGACAGCTTTTTAAAATTTCAGTGAGCTTTAGAATTGATAACATGCACCCAATCCTAATTTTTTAATATTTCCGACATTATTAGAGCTATCGATACACCCCTGCAGGAGAACACAGATCTCGGGTTTGGGCTTTCGGAAAGTCTTTCTTGGCTTAAAACATCCACAATGTCACATACGTTTCTTCGTGAGATGGACGACGAATTCTGCAGTCATCTATGCTTAATGATATTTTCACAGGACAATATAAATTGTTGTGATTATGCGAAAAAAAAAACAACAAAACGATGGAGTGACGACGTTTAGTCACGAGTTTGACATTTACACGACAGGTGTTTCATTTAATATTGAGATTATGTGGACACTGCGATTATCCGATTTTCCATTTTAGCTGAGCCAGCGCTACATAACAATGAAGTCAGTAGAAATTCACCATTGTACACTAAGTCTGTCATCTTTATATGACCTAAACTGTGTATTAGACTCTTACGTTCACGTCATACTGGTGATTGTGTTCATGTTTGGTGCTAAAATTTCACAAAATGATGCAATAATATGATCTCTAGCCTTCAAATGCAGGAATTTATCGAGGCGAAGCTCCGAGTATTCAACATGATTGTATAGACAGGTACAGAGAATTTCTTTGACATTCATTACGCAAATTAATGATAGTATTATTATGTGTTTGTTTGTAAAGTCCTTTTATTATGAGTTTCTGTCTGTATCGGTGTGTGTTAAATGTTTCTTTGCCTGCCGCGGTCCGTCTGTTTGCTGGATATATTTGACTGTCTGTTTGTTATTCATGACTTGGTCTGTCTGTGTGTCTGTCTGTCTGCCTGTCTCTGTCTGTCTGTCTGTCTACTTGCCAGCCTTCTTGCATGTCTGTCTGTTTGTTTGCCTGTTGCCTTTCTGTCTCTCTCTGTCTCTGTGTGCCTGTGTGTCTGTCTCTCTCTGTTTCTCTCTCTGTCTTTCTCTGTCTCTGTCTCTTTCTGTCTCTCTCTCTTTGTTTCTCTCTCTCTCTTTGTATCTCTCTCTCTCTCTTTGTTTCTCTCTCTCTCTCTCCTCTCTCTCTCTCTTTTTATTTCTCTCTCTCTTTGTTTCTATCTCTCATCCCTCTCTCTCTCTCTCTCTCTCTCTCTCTCTCTCTCTCTCTCTCTCTCTCTCTCAATCACATGTCTTCTCAATTTCGCCACTATCCATATCTCACAAAAGGTCTGAACAGTAACACCACAGAGACAGCGCCACGGACGGGTCACTGACCCCTTTCTATTCTTCTGTAATATTGAATGAAGTGTGCTGAAAATGTACCGGCTAGCACTTAATGCTAGAAGGTTGAGGTAATCTGCTCGAACTAATGAATGCCAAAACATTGACAAAAAGGTCTTTTTATGTTGGAAGGGCCCAGAACTCAGAAAAAAAAAAATCAATGGCTGCATTTATTTCCTATGAGAAAAGGTAATCAGAAATAAAGAGCAGTTTCTGTTTTAGTTTGGTTGCTGACACAATTTCTTTTCCCTAACTTCTAAGATCCTTTTTTCTTATCACGTGTCATCCTAACTTTATATACAATAAACCTGAGAAATGTTTATTTCTGAATGCAGGCTTCGTGGTAGACATACTAGTCGGATAGATATATCAAAAAATAACAAACTACTCCAACCCTAAAAAATTTCTAACCAAAGATTTCTCAACGGTTTTAGGTCATTGTGGATTTGGTGAATGACAGGGGAAAAAAGTCTGTCAAAATCTGACCTAGTTTTAACACACCTCCGGATCTCAGATTTTGGTAGATTTTCTCTCTGTTGCTCACCACACCCACTTGAACCGTAAACCGGTGAGAAATTTTTGTTCGATTCTTTTTGGGGGTGAAGTCGTTTATCTACCGGACTATACTTTGTCGTGGGACTATTCACAGCAACATACTGTAGGCTTCGTTTAATCGCAACTCTCCGGATTATGCAAAATCAAAATACGATTAAAAGGAGTCTCGATTATAAGTCGACTTTTCTATGAGAAATATTAATAGTATTCTGTTCTTTAAAAAATATTTTGATTAAGAGCACATTGCGTATAAGCGGTAGCGGCTGTACATATTTATCAGCGTTTATAATACTCATTGTTTACGACATGGATAAATGATGGTCAATTCTCCAATGGTTACTGTGCAGGATTTCATTTCCTCTTTTATGCTTGTACAAAACTAACACCCCATTTTACAAATGGGCAGGCAGGCAACGCACCAGCGGCGAAAGAATGCCTAGCGCACCGAAAGGCATCATAGACGAATGCATTAGACTCCGTGAAAAAGTTGGACGATTGGCGAATCGGGCGGATTGAAAAGATCTATCGGAGATTGTATTTCGTTGCTATACACATTCTTTTTTTTTAAAAAGGGTAAAAAAAAATAAAGAGGACTGATGTGTATAGTTACTTTCTGTGTATTTTTCTACGAATTTAGGTGAAAACCGCATGTTTTTACGTTACGTAGTTCTCAAGAAATCTGTGACACAAATTTGGCTGAAGCGTTTTATTAATATAGATTATGTGAAAGTGAAATATTTGACTCCCAGAGCCATATCAAAGTCGAGGTTCCTAGCAGTACCGACACTTTGGTTACCAATTTCGTAGTGAATATGGGGTCGCGGGTACTTGTGTTTGCCACCCCACCAAAGACAAATCTGGCTGAAGCGTTTTATTAATATAGATTATGTGAAAGTGAAATATTTGACTCCCAGAGCCATATCAAAGTCGAGGTTCCTAGCAGTACCGACACTTTGGTTACCAATTTCGTAGTGAATATGGGGTCGCGGGTACTTGTGTTTGCCACCCCACCAAAGTTTTAAAAAAAAAAAAGAAAACTCTATAGAAGCGGTAATCCCTACAACTAATGTCAACAACAGTTTCCATACGAACCACATTGTTTTTCTCTGGCGTATTTATGACAGCCGCGCTTGTTGATTGCTTTTCCTGCATTATGAGAGTATACCTCTTCTGCCGATGACGGTGTTTTGGATGGAATCGAATACTCGGATTCACAAAAAGCATTAAGCAAAAGCACAAAAAAAAAAAAAACCGTTTGCATGACTTCACTTTGTCATTTCAAACTGTGAGTATCTGACCAAAGGTAAAAGTGCAAACCTAAAGCTTTATTTAACCCTCTGGTGCCCAGCATATCAGATCTGATACATTTCGTGGAACAAAGAAAAAGCAAACCAAGATCATCACCCCACCATAATAGTGTGAAGTGGCATGAGCGGGCATTAGTCTGGATATGAGACTTATAAATTGCATTAATATTATTATTATTATTATTATCATTATGTTGCTTGTTCCAGCATAGTGGATCCAGAAGTGATCCAAAAACTGGAGCTCGGACTTTTTGTTCTATTGTAAATAGGGCTGGGCACTAGAGGGTTAAACGATCTGTGTAGTAGCAGATGCAAGCTGTAAACTTGCAGATGGAGGCCCAGGATGAACTGATTTAGAGAGATGTTGCCGATAATTGTAGAACTAAAGGCCGATAATTGTAGAACTAAAGGCCGATAATTGTAGAACTACAGGCCGATAACTGTAGAACTAAAGGCCGATAATTGTAGAACTAAAGACCGATAATTGTAGAACTAAAGGCCGATAATTGTAGAACTAAAAGCCGATAATTGTAGAACTAAAGGCCGATAATTGTAGAACTAAAGGCCGATAATTGTAGAACTAAAGGCCGATAATTGTAGAACTAAAGGCCGATAATTGTAGAACTAAAGGCCGATAATTGTAGAACTAAAGGCCGATAATTGTAGAACTAAAGGCCGATAATTGTAGAACTAAAGGCCGATAATTGTAGAACTAAAGGCCGATAATTGTAGAACTAAAGGCCGATAATTGTAGAACTAAAGGCCGATAATTGTAGAACTAAAGGCCGATAATTGTAGAACTAAAGGCCGATAATTGTAGAACTAAAGGCCGATAATTGTAGAACTAAAGGCCGATAATTGTAGAACTAAAGGCCGATAATTGTAGAACTAAAGGCCGATAATTGTAGAACTAAAGGCCGATAATTGTAGAACTAAAGGCCGATAATTGTAGAACTAAAGGCCGATAATTGTAGAACTAAAGGCCGATAATTGTAGAACTAAAGGCCGATAATTGTAGAACTAAAGGCCGATAATTGTAGAACTAAAGGCCGATAATTGTAGAACTAAAGGCCGATAATTGTAGAACTAAAGGCCGATAATTGTAGAACTAAAGGCCGATAATTGTAGAACTAAAGGCCGATAATTGTAGAACCAAAGGCCGATAATTGTAGAACCAAAGGCCGATAATTGTAGAACTAAAGGCCGATAATTGTAGAACTAAAGACCGATAATTGTAGAACTAAAGGCCGATAATTTTAGAACTAAAGACCGATAACTGTAGAACTAAAGGCAGATAATTGTAGAACTAAAGGCCGATAATATTGTAGAACTAAAGGCCGATAATCGTAGAACTAAAGGCCGATAATTGTAGAACTATAGGAGAAACGAAAAGATGTAGGTACAATATAATAACGCATTAATAATAATATGAAGAACTGGTATAAGCCAGGGGTGGTCGTGGCGATTTTATTGTCACTCTTAAATCAAAGGCACGAGTACAAATTCCATAAATTCTTCCGTAACCTCCTCCCCCTCCCCCCCCCCCCCCNCCCAACCCAATTTGTCTCCTCGTGATTTGAATATATCGAATCCTAGCTCAGGATTCGAGTCCATCTAATCCTAGCTCATGATTCAAATCCAGCGAATCCTAGCTTAGGGTTCAATTTCTAATTCAAATCTCGGAGGATTCGAATCTGCCCACCTCCAATGAAAACTAGCGAACAACAGAGTTGTGATAAGGATTGTGCACCCGGGGCAGTCAATTTCCCGCTAGTCAACGGCAGCACAGCAGTCAGCAGTCTGTTGTTTACTACGAGTAGCTTTTCATGCGCGGAACTTCCACTTGATAACATGTTGTATAACATTCCATATCCCGGGTTGACCTTGTGACCCTCTGAGAGGTCATAGTCACAGCTGTGATTGCAGCACACGTGAGCTGTTGAGCAGGGTCGGAGTAATCATGGAGCACTTCAGTGACCCCCCCCCCCCCCCCCCCCCCCCNCCCACCCCACCCACAACACCCTTAAGGGACTCTGCACTGCTCAAGGACTTAAAGACTATCCTTAAATTGTCAGCTCCAACAAAGATCATGTCCGGTTGAGAGCAAAATGTAATATATTTATAGTCGCGTCATTGCCTCATCAAATCTCGCTTTCGAGAGTAAAAGATGCAGCAGCCAATAAAAGCCAGTATAACAGACCATGTGATGATGTGAACCAATCAGCTGCTGTCTCTGACAAGTTAGAAGAGCAGAGAGCGGCAGTAATGACTGTGGGCTTGTGATGCCCAAATGACTGTGCCTGTATAAGAACTGATAGTGATCTATGGGCTTTACGTTACTTTTCCCTCCCCAGCATATGCCACAGCAGCATACCTGATTATGTTACATTATTATGTTATATGATATTATCTCAGCGCTATGTTACATATGTTATATGAGATTATCTCAGCACTATGTTACATAAGTTATATGAGAATATCTCTCTATGTTACATATGTTATATGAGAATATTTCTCTATGTTACATAAAATAATATGTTATATGAGAATATCTCAGCACTATGTTACATATGTTATATGAGAATATCTCACTATGTTACATTTATGTTATATGAGAATATCTCACTATGTTACATATTTTATATTAATGAGAATATCTCACTATGTTACATATGTTATATGAGAATATCTCACTATGTTACATATGTTATATGAGAATATCTCACTATCTTACATATGTTATAGGTATCTCACTAAGTTATATATTATGTTACACGAGGATATCTCCCTGTGTTATTTTATAATATGTTATATGAGGATACCTCATCATGTTATATAATATGTTATATAAAGATACCTCACCAAGTTATATCCCGCTTGGAATTAATACCGTTGTAAGTTCTAAAAAGACTTAAAAACATTTTACGACCCTATTATTTCCAGGCGACAATAATGATGGCGGCAACCCCAGGAAATGCAGTAATTATATATTATGCCGGTGTCATCCATAATGGTCCGTAAGAGATCCGAATTTGAAACTAAAAGCTCTCTAATAATTTAGTTTCGTGTAGGATGCCGCCACAATTGTTCCATTATTTACAACAGTCCTTCAGTCCTTCACCTTGACCCACAAAGCCAAGGTCTGCAGCTAGCTCCCTTTCGTTAACCCGTCAATGATGGCCGACTATCTGATATTGCTGATGACCTGTTATTGGGAAAGAGAATGGTTTTGTGTTTTTTGTTGTTTTTTTTTTTTTGGGGGGGGGNGGGGGGGGGGGGAGACAAAATGTGAGTGGTCGATGGTCCTTGGCCCCAATCACTGCCTCAGTCGATCATGTAAACTCACGTGGCAAATATGAGAAGGTCATGTCACTAAGTGGTGTATACACAAAACCTAAGACTTTATAGTCCCACATTAAATAAGATTTAAATATTAAAAGAGAGAGCGACTGTCTTACTCTTAGCTTATACTGAAAGCTATTTGTAATGATCACAAGACAAGCCATAAAAATATGACAGTCGAACCCGCTTACTTACACATCTGCTTAATAGCACCATTTTTCAGAGTACGCGTAAAAGGTTGAGAAACATGCCTTTGAATTAAATGTTAGAGAAGCCGCATATATATGGTGACAGTCGTTCATGGTAAAGTCTTTTTGACACTACTTCTAAACAGTACTGTTCATCGACTCTGATGTCAGGTAGTCCTTTCCTGCTTTAAGAGTAAAGTACCAATTTCAGATATATCATTTTTGCTCTGGCTATATGTAAATTACACATGTCACCTCAAAGAACAAAGTCGTATGTTCATTTAGTATATTATTTGTTTCAGGGACTTCCAGAGGATCTTGCACTGTGTGAGATTTTCATTATTAATCATTTCCTTTCATGAGTGCTTAGTTTTACTGGTGTATTTTTTGCATGATTTTTATTAAACTACTACGGGTTTTTGACACCTATTAGAGGGGTAAATCAATGAATCACTCATTGTGTACAACCCAGTTATTCCGCTAATATATAAAATCCCCCATTTTTGGGGGGCCCTGCTAGCCAGTGTCAGGGTGTAGAAATATATAAAATGACCTGTGATCTAAAGAAAACATCGAATTTATTTTAAAGTTTCAGGTACAATTTGAGCTTTCTAGATTATAAAAAAATAAAGTGTGTAGGCCTATGTATTCGCACGCGGTCAAAACCAGCCAAATGAAAAATTGGGGACCAAATCAGATTGAGAGATGACCTTTTACGAAAGACATTTGTGAAAAATTTTGGGCGTTTACCCTCATTTTTCTTCCCGTTAAAAATTCAGGCAAAAGAAGTACTTTAACCTCCATGGTAGAAATGTTCTGAAATCACAGTGGTATATCATGTAGAATAACACAAAATGTTAATAGGGCCAAAAGAAGAAAAAACAAAAGGTGCCAAAGACCCACAGTAGCTAATCGCACCTGGTATGCACGTCGTGACATCTCTCAAACACAGCACGTCGTTCGTAGACCTCGCATTTTCAAACGCACTGGCGGGAAGTGGTCTGATGACACAAACAACACAAACCGGTGACGTCACGCGGACTAGAGAATGGAACGCATCAGTGGGAGGATTTCTTAGTGATTATGTTTACGACACAAACTAATTTCAAAAAATACTTTGAGGATAGATGGAGTAACAAAACCATATCAAGGACCTCCAACCTGCTGTGGCTGGAAGAATGGGTACTCGTGTAGGGGAGACGAATCTATCTATCTATCTATCTATCTATCTATCTATCTATCTATCTATCTATCTATCTATGCCTGCCTGTCTGTCTGTCTGTCTGTCTGTCTGTCTGTTTGTCTATCTGTATGTATGTATGTATGTATGTATGTATGTATGTATGTATGTATGTTTGTTAGCCTGTCTGTCTTTATGTCTGTCTGTAAAAAGGTGGACATGGGAGTCTGTCTGTCTCTACTCCTCACTAACTACCGGTCATAGTGTGACCAAACATTCATGTTGAACAAGATACATAACTGTTTAGATTTTAGTCAAATAAAATCGACAAAACGTGTTTTCTGCAATTTGTTAGTACTTTATTATTTCGTGTACTTCCCATCGACTGTCGCGGTCAAGTTTTTAAATGAAACAGGGTGCCCGCTGCTGCTGATGCGGAAGAGCTAGAAAAGAGTGCGTTGACTTGATAGCGGTGTTTGCTACACTTATATCTTTGGGTTATTTATTAGCATTCATGCCACTCCTGATTCTTGCCCCATCCTCCTCTGGCAAAAGGCTGATGATAAAAAGTTCCACTGACAAATTTGAGAGCATGGATGTTGGCCGCTCTTCATGCCAAGCTCGTACTAGCCGAGCTCTGAATATGCCAGCCCCAAGAAGTTCATTTTGTTGTCAAGTGGTGGTGATAGTGAACAGAGTGCATTAGAACTTAAACGTGATGTTTTGTTGTAGTTTTCGGTGTGCTGTGTGAATGAGTATTCGTCTGAGAAAATCTCCTCGCAAATATTTGCGTAGGTTTGAGCTAGTAATCACAGACTCACTGATTATCATTTGAAATGTTCTCAGCAGAACCAAAGACCTTCGTAAATAGGAAACTCTCTTACTCGGAGAGCGAGGCAACAGAAGATCTTCAGAGGAAGATACCTCCGTCTAACAAATTAATGTTTCGGTTCTTTGACTTCCTGACACTCTAAAGGGGCTGGGCCACCCTTGTGTCATGACTTCCAAGTGTCCTTCTTGTTTTGTTTTCCTTTTCTGTTCATTGTCGGAGTTTGGTCCATTTCACCCTACGTCAGAACCTGGCATCCTTCATTTCAAAAAATCGTTTGGTTAAAAGGGATAGAGAGGAACTGGATACCGCTACAGCAGAAGCTGAACAGAACCAAGAGAAAGCGAAGATTTCACTGGAAAAGGGGAGGGGGTGGTGTCAATTGTTACTAAATAATCAGACTTTTATTTTGATTATGTGGGCTTCTCTTGTTGCGGTTAATCATTAAACAGCACTAAATTAACAGCATAACAAGCCACTAAAAAATATGATGCGGGTTCTAGGGCAAAATTGTTTGAGATTTATATTTTCATACAGATCGTAAAGATTCCAAAACACGGCGCACAATCAACAACAAACACGGACGGAAGTATGTGTGTTAAAATCTACCAGCGAGAAGCATCGTGTCGCCAGATCGTTTGTAGTTAGTGTATGTTTTTTTTCTTCTTTCTCGAACAATGTCTTCCTTAAACCCCTGTGAGTCAACTCCCTCCGACTATGAAATCAACGTGCGAGAGAATGAGAGAGAGAGAGAGAAATAGAGAAAGAGAGAGAGAGAGGGACGTAGAGTGAGAGAATGAGGGAAGGTTAGAGAAATGGTGTTAATGAAGGAAATGAGCCAGAGAGTGTATAGCTGAGTTCCTGAGGTGATCGTTGTTGTTTGCTTGAGGCTCTTTGTATATATATCAGCTGTGCAAACTCCATATCGTTTCATGTTAGTTTATTAATTTATGTTTAATTTCCATGTTTAAGAATGACCTACTTAGTGTAGTGTAGTGTAGTGTAGTGTAGTGTAGTGTAGTGTAGTGTAGTGTAGTGCTGCGCTGCGTTGCGCTGCACTGCACTGCACTGCACTGTAGCATAGTGTGTGGTGTGGTGTGGTGTGGTGTGGTGTGGTGTGGTGTGGTGTGGTGTGGTGTGGGGTTGTATTGTATTGTATTGTGTTGTATTGTATTGTATTGTATTGTATTGTATTGTATTGTATTGTATTCTATTCTATTCTATTCTATTCTATTCTATTCTATTCTATTCTATTCTATTCTATTGTACTGTAATGTATTGTATTGTACTGTTAAAAAAATTACTACTCTTCGCCCCTGTGTTCGTGGACATGCGCTGATTATCAGTTCGTATTTTCTTTATCAAATTTTACTCGGACTGTGGAATTAGAGAGCATGCTCCGTATCTACCCCTTCCTGATATTGCAGTAAAACAGCGATGATTATGTGGCAGGGCTGCCCCTGTCTGCCACTGTGGCTCCGCCTCTGTGCTGAGCTCTGGAACCGTCCTTACACTCTGGAGTCGTAAAGTAGGACAAGGACTTGACATTTTATTAACAGCACTGTGATAAATTGAGAGCACACACACACGCACACACACACACACACACACACACACACACACACACACACACAGAGCATGTTTTAGGGCGATGGCAAATAATCGAACTCGAAGAGCAAGGCCCGTGGTTTTGCAAAAGTTCGGGGTGAGGGGAGGGGGAAGGTATTGTTATGGCGTTAGGCTATTTTCCCTGGTGCCTTGTAGTCCTCTTTCTCTCTTTCCCTTTTCCAGATAACTGTAGCTAAGAAAAATGGATTTCACTAGGGGTACGTGTTTTTACTGCCAACGGAGAAGTTGGTTAAACCTAGACCTCCGTCAGAATTTGTGTGTGTGTGTGGTGTGTATGTGTGTGTGTTTGTGAGTGTTTGTGTGTGTGTTTGTGTGTGTGTGTTTGTGGGTGTGTGTGTTTGTTGGTGTGTGTGTGTGTGTGTGTATGTGTGTGTGTGTGTGTGTGTGTGTTTGTGTGTGTGTGTGTGTGTGTGTGTGTGTGTGTGTGTGTGTGTGTGTGTGTGTGTGTGTGTGTGCGTGATTTCCACCGGTAGCACGAGCTTAGCATGACGAGCGGCCAACATCCATGCCTTCAAATTTGTCAGTGGAACTTTTTATCATCAGCCTTTTACCATAGAAGGATGGGGCAAGAATCAGGAGTGGCATGAACGCTAATAAATGAGCCAAAGACATAAGTATTGCCAACACCGCTATCAAGTCAACGCACTCTTTTCTAGCTCTTCTGCATCAGCAGCAGCCATCTTTGCTTGCTTAGAGGCTCGCACTTCCGTTGCTTAGAATCTCCGAGGGATCGCTCAGAGAATGGAAGGGCTGGCCTGTTCGTTCCCTGCAGTTCCCCTGCACTCGGGGACTAAAGATACGCAGCCCAGATAGCTGTACTTCTAGACTTGAATACAATATTTAAGAAACACGCACTTGCAAACAGTGTAATGAAACGAAGAAATTATTTTAATAAAATTTTCGCTCCTATACGTGGATCTTCTTCAGTATCAAATGAAGAGAATAAATACAAAAGAAGGGACGGTGCACTCAAGAACAGTTTAAAAAAAGTAAAAAAAGTAGAAAGGAGGGTGTGAACACTGGTCAGAAAAAGGAACCTGGAGGTGGCTAAGAAAAGAATAAGGGGAGTGAAAGGTGATCAGGTAA
>JAWQUT010000547.1:317382-341824 GCA_033807755.1 Ellobium chinense | reverse complement strand
AGAGAATTGTACTTTGAATTACATAACTTTTTTTCTTTCCAATAAGATAAGATAAGATAAGATAAGATGAGATTTTATTGTCCGGAGGCACATTTGATTCGCTTTGCATGAGCACATTTTTCCCTTGGGGGTGGGGGAGGGAGGGGGAGAGGGAGATGGGGCAGCCGGCATAATGCAGACATAAGTACCTATCTACACGTACATTGTGCGACCCAAATCCTAAACACAGCTGGCATATTTCACTGTAGTCTATATTATTTGCAATTATATGGAAACGCTGATCCCAAGTAAATCTGAGGCCATATGATACACCTATCTGTTTATCTACAGTGTCAGTCTGCCGGCTGAACAGTAAGCACAGCAGGCCTTGTAGTGGTTCTCGAGTTGTTTGAGGGAAGGTGTTTTACGGTCTACTTTGTTTAATCGTAATCCGAATAGCTGCAACTTTTGCTTCATTGTTGCAAGATTATTTACACAAGAAAAGCTCATGTTTATATATAAAAATCACTGGATAATCGCAATTCCTTTTAATCGCATTTTTTTCTATACTTTCGAAAACGTGTGATTAAGCGGAATAGACTTTTTTTTTTTTAACATTGTTTTCTTTGTCACTGAATATTTATATATATTAATATATACATTTGTTTTCAACTGACATGACCTGCAACCTACCATTAAAGATCCTAGTGGGTGACTGGTTATTCTAATGCAATATGATAGAAAATTGTAATCATTATATTTTATTCTGACTGAAACAAGCTTTTCCTACTGATGTTCTTCGCTGTCAAGCGAATGCTCAGGCATTTTGGGATCCTCTCAGTTTGAACTAGTCAAATAGGTTATACTTATAAACAACATCTTTATGGTATTTGCAGTAAAGATATGCTTAAGTAGGTATAATATACCTCTTCAAACATGGTGTCAAGATTAGGTACATATGTACCTCTTTAAGCATAAACTTAGATGTGTACAATTAGGTATTTTCAGCTCCATCACGTGACCTAGGAAATCTTGCTCACACGTTGGTTTGATTACATGCTCTGCTCATGTATATATGATTACTCGTCATTTATCAAAATATCCTAGCAATCCCTAGATCACGTGGTGTAACTGACCCGTCTGAAAATACCTCATTAGGCCTACTCTATGAAGGTGAAACGGAGGGAAAGAGAAACATTATGAAGTTTTAATGGTGATAATCACTACAAAACTACAGTTGGACAGAGATGTAGAAATATAGGTAGAATGAAAGTTCAGATTCAAGTGCAGTGTGTGATTTATGAGGCTGTTGATAGAGGACAACTTACGAATCACTTCATTTACACTTTCGAGGCACTTTCAGGGCATGAAAAAGACAGGAATGTTTGTCCTGGCTGTCTGATTCGGAAAGGTAAATTTTCAAAATTGCTTGCAGGCTTCTAATCTAAACATAATTTGACATACTTCGTTTTGTCAGTGTAGAATTGACCTGAGGGTATACCAGCTGTTGGCTTGTAGGGTCTAATATTATCATAATATTATTATAATATTATCCCTTGCCCAAAAATCAATGTAACAATAGTCTGGTGTCGATGGCATACTATACATTGTATAAAAGAGAAATACGTGGATCTATGTTAATGCGAGGCCGAGAAATATCGCTATTTTATTGGTTGTTTTTTTATTTATTATCAGCATCATTATTATGATGATAATTGTTATTTATTATCAATTATCATCATCATTATTGTTGTTGTTATTATTATTATTTGCAAAACATTAATTGGCGCAATGAATTAAGAAAATTATAAGAATTTAATAGCGTTTATACATAAACGTTCGGACAAGCGAAATATCATCATCGTCGTCATCATTTAAGAATTTTTAAAATTTAGAACTTTAAAACAGACGTAAAAAGGTAGGTGTTCACAGATAAATATGGTTGATTTAATAGCGCAAATTTTCGATCTAAAAATATCTTCGTCAGGTATAAAAAGTAGACACACAATGAACTGGTAAAACTACTTATAGGTATGGGTGATGAATCGAAAAAGTAAAGAAATTTTAAAAGTTCAAAGGCGGATAGTGAATACTGCATTCTTAAAAGAGATTTTTTTTAAAAAGGCGGTCGTCAACCACGATGTGGTTAAGTTGTTGTTGTTATGGATGTGTATAAATAACTAGAATAGTGCTAAAATTACATTTTATGCTTCCTCACCGCTCTCTCTCTCTCTCTCTCTCTCTCTCTCTCTCTGGCCCTCTCTCTCTCTCTCTCTGGCCCTCTCTCTCTCTCTCTCTCTGGCCCTCTCTCTCTCTCTCTCTCTATCTATCTATCTATCTATCTATCTCTCTCTCTCTCTCTCTCTCTCTCTCTCTCTCTATCTATCTATCTATCTATCTATCTCTCTCTTCATCATCAATATCATCATCATTTCACCAACACCATTAAAACTAAATATGATTCTGCCCAACGAAACAAAACTTTTCGAAAAATGTATAATGAATTTATTAAAAATAGTCAATATTTCGTATTTAACACTTTCTCAAAACTGATAATACACAGACGAAGTCAAGTGAATACATGCTAGAAATAGAAATAGAAATAGAAATAGAAATAGAAATAGAGCAACTAAGAGAGGTAGTGAATGGGATTGAGATAAGTTCATTGTCTGAGTAACCACACTATCACATACACACAGACATGTACCTGCATAAATACTGTATACACACACACACACACACACACACACACACACACACACACATCATCATCATCATCATCATCATCATCATTATCATCACCATCTTTTCATTATTATTGTTATTATTATTTACAAAGCATTAATCCGTATAGGATATATAATTTTATATATATATATACGTAAATTAAGAAAATTTAACAATTTTACAACTTTAGTACTCGCATTTTAGGACTAACGCCAGATTATTATTATTATTGTTATTATTAATATTATCATTATTATTATTATTATTATTACTACTACTCCTGCTACTACTACTACTACTGCTACTACTACTACTACAACTACTTCTACTACTGCTACTACTACTACTACTACTACTACTACTACTACTACTACTGCTACTACTACTGCTACTAAATACCCCTTAAGACCTAAGATTTCTTATCTATGACAAGACATAGATAGCACAGATTATTTATCTACCTGGCTGTCCACTCGACATGTCACCTTGGTCCAGCACTGGAACAGGAACCAGATCTAGGGCGAGGTCACGTGCCTCACAGCAACGATGGGTCGATGTCTTTTAGGTCATGCTGTCCGCCTGTGGCATATTACGTATTACTCATTATCTCGCTATCAATTTCTTATTACTTTAGTCTTGATCGTCAAAGATTCGAAGCACATTAGATCTGTCACCTGCTGGTCAGTCTCTTGTCGGTCTTTCACCTGCCAGATGACAGTTAGGTAGCCGTAGTGTAGTTCTAGTGTCATTAGGCACAATATGACAAATGTTGAGATCCGTAGCGTGTGTAAGATGATACATTGGAGAATGCGCATTAACGATGGGATCTCTTTACATCTTAAAAATTGCAGTAACTTTGCATGATAAACGCTATTAAGGATGCATTGAGTACCGATGAAGTATCGTAATTCTTTCGATCGATAGTAAGATGTCACATCGTTAATGCGCAACCTCTTTAATGGAATTCTTATGATGGCATGAGATCCCATCGTTAATGCGCAAGTTCTCTAATAAGACGGCTTCCAGCAGGATGAAAGTTGACAAAATCTTTCCTTATCAGCTTCTGTCAACCGAAGACGTCTGACGCCACAAGATATGTAATTGAGGAATGTGTTGCGTGCCTTGACCTGTAAGAGATAGGACATTAATCTTACAGTTATAAATACTTTCTTAAGAGGGACGAAAGCGAAAGAGCTTTCTCATGGAATATTCATGGGCAAGCCGGATAGTTCATTCCTTTGCGAAGACCAGTAAACATGGTTAGAAACTTTTGCGTTCCGCGATGCGAGGCTAGTTCCTGACTGAAGCCTGTAGGTAACACACAATATTGCTATGATGAGGCCTTCAAATGTCAGTTAATTGCCGATATCCGTAGGGACCCCAGAAAACTATTTCAAGTGAGTTGATATGAAATCGGGCAATATGAAAATTACAGCCTTATGGTTCAAATGAATTTCTTGCCAGATTATGTTTTCCGAGTGGAGCTAAAACAATTAGAATCATTTTACGAGTATATCAGTACCTACGGCATGGCAATAGAGCGATTCTCTGGTAATATTTCTCTTCCCCAATTTCACATAAGATCCACGTCCGAAATTGTCTGTCTCAGCACAAGATGANCTCTCTCTCTCTCTCTCTTCCAGTATGCACAAACAAGGTAAACCGGAAGTAGCGCCCTGTCCCGATTCAAAAATAGCTTGAGAATGACATGATCACCCCCACTTCATTGAGAAAGGTCTATGAGGATCTTTAACAAATCGTCTGATCAAAGTCTGAGGATGTCATCAGACAGAAGAATTGGGGAAGAGCTTATTGTTTGTGATATATAACACTAAAGAGTTCCAGACAAAAAGAAGTGTCACCATAATAAAATCTAAATCTCTTAAGGTCTTTGACACCTTTTGTTTTTTCTTCTTTTGGTCCTATTAACATTAAAATTTTGTGTTATTCTAAATATACCACTGTGATTTGGGGAGATTTCTTCCATGGAGGTTAAAGTACTTCTTTTACCCGATCTTTTAACGGGATGAAAAATGGGGGTCAACGCCCAAAATTTTTCACAAATGTCTTTTGAAAAAGATCACCTCAAATTCTGATTTGGTCCCCAAATTTTCATTTGGCTGGTTTTGACCGCGTGCGAATACATAGGTCTACACATATTATTTTTTTTTTATCTAGAAGGCTCAAATTGTACCTGAAACTTTAAAATTGGATGCTTTATTTAGATCACAGGTCATTTTACACATTTCTTCACCCTAACATTGGCTGGCAGGGCCCCCAAAAAGGGGGATTTTATATATTAGCGGATTAATTGGGTTGTACACTATGAGTGATTTGCTCTTCTAATAGGTGTCTCAAACCTTAAGGGCCATTATGGTAGAGGCAGAAAAGCGCATTTGGCACTTACTGATGTTACGATCCTATTGCAGGTTATAAACTGGTTGTGAAATGCACATTGTCATAATATCCTAATTCTTAGTGGTAAAACGTACAAAATGATCGTAACATCCTTTACTGCGTATCCCCACTTCTGCCATAAGGATCCATTTGAGATTCGAACGTGAAAATAAACACTCTCTAATGTGTAGCGCGGCTTTACCCTTGGTGGAGAGGACACTCAGCAGAATGAACAATGTTAAAGGAACAGAAGAGAACGAAGAGGATCTTAATGTGCAAGGCTGTCTTGCCTTCGCAGGAATCCAAGTCTACTGTCACCAGCTGAGTGTACGAGGCGCCTTAGTATGTGGCATTAAGAGACCCTTATAACGATATTAATAATAAAGCTCTTAGGAGAGTGTAGCCCTGTCTGACACTTTCTTTATTCAATTCCCTTAGCAAAGACCTACAGGCATGGTTGTGACAGGAAAAGAAGGAAGGAACTGTAGTGGTGGGCGGTAGCGATGCTGAGTATCGATACTCTCCAAATTTCAGAAATATTGATTCAGTATCACAACTCAAGCTCTAAAGCTTCGATTCCAATTTGATACTTTCGAGAGTTCGTTTGAAACAAACAGGAATTTTTTTTTTTTTGAAAATACCCTGTTTCACCCCTTGATTCGCCTATCTCGACAACAGTGACCTACAGTCAGTAGCGTCAAAAGTTAACAGTGACCTACAGTCAGCAGCGTCGAAAGTAATTCTGATCGCTGTTCGATCTCCAAGTTATACACGTGCAACTATTTTTGCTATATCTTAATATGTATTGTCTACTGCTATCACTTAAGATCCAAGTTTCGTTCGCAGTTCCTACTGACCAGTATTGGAGATTAGCATCTGAGCTAACAAAACAAAGTAGTTTTAATAACAAGTAGTTTTAATAACAAATAGTTTTAATAACAAGTAGTTTTAATAACAAATAGTTTTAATAACAAGTAGTTTTAATAACAAAATAGTTTTAATAACAAGTAGTTTTAAAAACAAGTAGTTTTGTGGGGTTTTTTTGTTATGTCTCCTCGTTTGACCCACCTTCATAAAAACCCAGCTGGGACCTCGGGCTGTCTCCAAAGAACAAAGATTTGCTCATTGGCAGGACCTTTCACTTTCCGGCCCTGGCCATGATCCCAGACAGAGCTGCTCTAATTTAGCCAAAACTTGCCATAGAAGTTACAAATGCAGGCCACAACTAAGGTCTCTAGGCTTTAATATATCTGCCATTGTCATTGTTATTTTATTATGCTGTTTATTGGTTAATATTTTATAATCTTTTTGGGATGCTCATATTATTGTCGTTTTGTCATGAGCTAATAAACTTTCTTGAAATCTTGAAATCTTGGGAGGGAGGAAAAAAAATGACTTGAAAATTGTATCATCCTTAGGAGTAAGTCCAACCGAGGTGATATCGATAGTGATGCGCGAATGTAACCCTCAGAAGCCAGCGGGGCTGAGATGGGTTNGGGGGGGGGGGGCAGTTAATGATTTTCAGATTTATATTTTTGTGAGGCAATTTTGACAACCATAATGTCTATAGTCGACATTATGGGTATTTCCTTTACTTGTATGAGGTTTGAGTCTTGAGGCCCCACTGTAGGAATATCAGAGAAAGAGCCTTTTTCATTGTGTCCATTTCATAGAGTAGGCTTGAAGCTGTGCTATCCAATCGTTACTGTCGGCACGTATGCCCCGCCTACAAAAATGGTCTCGGACAACTGCCTTGACTCCGATAACTTTCTTTTCAAATGTCTAATATGAGTAACGTAATGCACGTGATTGTAACAGTGCATTGTGAACATGTGCGATGTTAGTAGCTGTAGTGCTTAAAATGTTCATGTGCTGTCCCGTTGCATACTGTATCTTGCCCATGTGCCACATATGTGGTCTAGGCTTATTCCTAATAAACTTGTTAAACTTGTTAAACCTTTTTCTGCAAGACGGTAAACTAACGACTTGCAAAGTTTCTATGCAATATGACACCATGTTTTTCTCGCGAATTTCGGCAAAAACAAAAACAAAACATAAAAAGAGGCGCCTTGCTGTGACCCGTATGACTCAGTTCCAATTAGCGAAATGCTCCATCATGGATTTCCTCTTCTCTTATATCCCGCGCAGGTCTTAACTCGTGAGACTTTTTTTTTTTTTTAAATTTTTGATGAGGATACTTACACTCAATCCCTCAATTAGGCAGTTTGGTACAGACCGGGCATAACTCGATTATCTCACAGTATGGCTGAGTGAGGTAATTTCCCCATCAGCTTGAAAGTTACCGTATTTGTGTGTGTAAACATTCGCTTGCTTTGGAACAGGAGACGAAAGGCCTCAGGGGTAAAATATGGAAATAGTCAACAATATTATCTTTATATCATGTCCTGTAGGTCAGGCAAAAAATAGGGCAGAATAATTATCTAAATTGCATTTCCCATTCATCTATCCATCCATCCATCCATCCACCCATCCATCCATCCATCCATCCATCCATCCATCCATTATCTAAATACATATTATCCATTCATCCAATCTACATGCATTCATCTATTGATCCGCCAGCCCATCCATCTCCATGTTTTCACCTTCTTCATTCTTCCATCTATCTACAGGAGAAAAGGCCAACATTCGCTGGTGTCCTTATAAATGCATGACCGATTCTGCATTATATGTTTGTTGTTTTGTGTTTCTATAATTTTGCCGTAGTATTAAAAACCTTGCTATTGCTCTACTATTTTCCACTTTGAACAAAAGCTGAACACGCTTAACTCATTGGAGTCGAGCCTTAATAAAATATTGCAACACCCGTGGTCGCACTATTTTTACCACTTTTTAGGTACCTGTATTTTGTTAAGTATTTGGAGGAACCTAGCATACCTATACATTTTTTGTGAGCTGAATATGTGATCTGCATGATGAGTACAGTGATTTTTGACATCATTTGCTGAGTTTTCAGTTATTAGCTGGGTTTAGGTACCTGTATGGGGTGATTTTTTATTTTTTTTTCCGACTCTTCCGCCACATTTCATCGTCACTGTTATCGATAATTTGTCGTCCATTATCTTCGCACAACAAATCACTTTCCTCATCCGAACCTTCCTCCATCACCAACTCTAGAACTTCGGTCGTTTTCAGTTTATGACTTCGCCCAGCCATCTTGTGTCAACAAAACGGAGTTGAAAAGGGCACGGCCGGGCACGCTAAAAAAAAATGTATTTTCCCCACCAAAACGAGTTCCAATTCACTAAGGGAACTCATTCTAATAGTAATTAGGCTATGGATCATAGTGTTATTCTTAGTTGCCACCCTTTAACCGCACAAAACACAAAAGAGCGCTATAAATATTGCCGCATCCATGCATGCGGCACGACGCCAAGAGCTGTAAGAAGTGCCGCAAACCGTTTTGCGGCACGACTCCAATGAGTTAATAAGACATACACGGGGACACGCTAAATAAATTGCATCGTATTAGGTATACTTTTCATCATTTTCCTACTCCTATATATATGTAGCATATTTCTTGGACCTCTGAACATGTTTTCGATATAGGTGGGTGTCTTGATCTGTTGTAGGATTTTCTTCCCGTGAAATTCCAATTTTTGCGAATTTGGCGAGCTGAGCTTTATTCATAAAACAAACAAAATACTTCCTGCAAAATTGGTCGCTTTGAGATTTTTGTTCAAAGAACGTATTATTTGTAAATAAATAAGGGGCCGCAAAGGAAGTTTACAATTCGTTTCACAGAATCAGCCAATCGGGACACAGAATACCGTGTTGGCTATGTCTCATTAGTAAACTGGAAAGCCTGAATGACTGAGAAATATTTAGTTTAGCCATGGAGAAAGTTTTTAGGGTTGTTTTAGTAATTTCGGAAAAGTTTTACCGCAACACCGTTTTCTTATAACCTCATACATAAAACATCGGTCATTCAGTAACCCGGCGAAAGACCTGACGGATATTGCGGTCCCTGTCTATAACGTTATTGTTCTGCTGCATTGTTGTCGATTGTCATTACCCCCTTGGTGGTCATTACGTGTCCGTCAGAAATATAGGTCACCTTTTACATCCCGGACTCCAGGTGTTTACAAGATAAGTTGATTACTTGTTTACTTGTTGAGAGAAATAACATCGTCGTACTTTGAACAGTCTGGCAATGGGGTTCTGTTCTGTTCTGTTCTGTTCTGTTTTCTTCTCGTCTCTTCTCTTCTCTTCTCTTCTCTTCTCTTCTCTTCTCTTCTCTTCTCTTCCCTTCTCTTCTCTTCTCTTCTTTTCTCTTCTCTTCTCTTCTCTTCTCTCCTCTTCTCTTCTCTTCTTCTCTTCTCGTCTCGTCTCTTCTCCTCTCTTCTCTTCTCTCTTCTCTTCTTTTCTCTTCTCTTCTTTTCTCTTCTCTTTTCTCTTCTCTTTTCTCTTCTCTTCTCTTCTCTACTCTTCTCTTCTCTTCTCTTCTCTTCTCTTCTCCTCTCTTCTCTTCTCTTCATAAAACATGCCCCTATTTGACCACTTGCCAATCGCATTTACGTCTAATACCAGCTTTACACTATCCACTCCATGCGTCTTTACAATCCTTTATCTGTTCTTACTCACGTATTTCTTTGTAAATGGTGAGCTCAAAAAAAGTTCGTGTTCTTGTTCTTGTTGGACAGATCCCAGTTTGCTACTTTCCCCCGATTCTGAAGTCAAAGAAGAGTCTCCCTGTCATTCGTCCCTGTTTGTTGTGTACTTGTGTAGTCCTTCTTGAGCTTCCTACAAGCTTACATCTTCTTTTCTCTTCCTTATATCTGCCCATTACTGACATTCTCTGTAGGTGACAGACCTGTAATAGGATTGGACCCTTTTTTCCTCTGTGGGCTATATTAACATTTTGAGCTGCCCTCTGAACCCAAAGTTTTAACTTTCACCCAGACCCATACCAGATTGAAGCTCATTATGTGGCCCGAATTTTAAGACTTACCCAACCCTAGCAAGCCCATTGAAATTTTGAGCTTGGTTGCTATTTATAAACAGACCCTACAATTTTCACTGGTCAACGCCAAACCCCTCCTCTTCCGCCTGAGCACACCCTTGACCTGGCAGTTCTAGCCCAGGGCTAAATAGTGCCTGGTAAAATAAAGTAAAATGGACAGTTTCCCATGATATCAAAATTTCCCCCCTGGAGCCCTTATTACTGGAAGCAGGGCATGCCAAAAGAGGGAAAAGGGGAGATGAAATATACCCCCTAAGATCTAGGACCCAAAAGTGAAAGTACAATTACAGGCCTGTAACCTGTAGGTAGCAGTGGTCTTTTCTTTTTTTCTTCTCCCCCAGTTTCAATGTCAATTCTTCCAAAACATCGACTTTATCACACTTTCAGGTCCCATACTTTATGTGTGAAAAGAGAACTCTTGAAAGCTTTGAATGATAGTCCTACAGTTGATTTGAAGATAAATGTGGAATTGTTGCTAGACTACTTCTGCTACTGGCTGAAATATGAAAAAAAAAGTACGATCAAGATTACAAATCTGTGTACGATAAGACTAATGTCAGGGGAATCTTCCTTTGAAAATCTTCTATTGCTGTGTTGTCCTGAATATTTACATCATTCCATGAAAATTGTATTGTTTTGCCAAAAATTTCCCTTGCATGACAGCATTAGACAAGAAACTTTTGGACATGGAACTTGCTGCTATCTTATTATTTAGGACCAGCTTCTGTATTATCTCAAAGGGTCATTTATTGCACTAGCTACGGTAAACACACTAGTTCAATACAGTTCATTTGTGCGTCAGCTGGTACCGCTGTTTAAAAATCTGCACCAGTGTGATTACTCTCATAGACTAACTACTGACTAGGCCGGCCTGAAGCACAAACCAGTAATGTTAGACCGTATACAACCAAAACTGAAAAACGAAACAAAATGTGGGTGTGTCCAGACGGCGGCGGATTAGTTTGAATAGTTTGTGGGTGTTCTGGGATAAACCGGAGAGGGGGAGAGGGGGATTGTTAGAGACCTTCTGTCAGACATTAGAGTGGATTATGGGAGTGGATAGATGTGAGCAGGCGAGGGGGGNGGGGGGGGGGGAGGAGGGGAGAAGGGGGGCACTGAGGTCATAATGTACATGACATCAAATGGAACTTCCGGCAAGGAAAAACCGAAAGGGCAGTGAAAACAGAAAAAAAAAAACGGAGCAAAAATGTCAGTGAGTGTGCAGCAGAATATTTTGCTTAAAAGGACAGTATCAATACAGATATGGCGGTAGGGGCGTAGCCGTTTCCACAAAGTCTCTGCCCTCAAATCTTGCTCCTTCCCCTTATCCAAACTTTCAATCGAAGAGTCATATCTGACTCCATCTGTATACTAACCCTTGATGTATGTAAATACCATATAAGTTCACACCACCTCAAATCCCATCTACTGGCAAAGTCAGCTATTACTGTCTTCTTGGTTTCCTTTACGTGGGTCTCATTTTCGCAAAGTTCAAAATTTACGCTAAATTCCCGTAAATGATGTCCCACCAAAAAAGATTCCATTGAAAAATGTTCAAAGAGTTTATTATTGTTATAATTTAAAAAAGTGTAAGAGGCAATATCCCTCAAGAAAATGCACATGCTGTTCTTAATTCTATCTACAAATTTTCGTTATTTGGACATAAACGATTATAGTGGGTTTCTCTGTCAAAACGTAGAGGGATTGCCAAATATGTTTTACCTGTAATGTTACATTGTATTACGCAAGAATTATTCCCTCATATCCCCATAAGAAAAATGTTCTGCGGGGTTAGCGACAATTAGACTCTAGATATTCACAAGGAAATTAAGACAAAACACTTACTGTTTGGTTACTGGAGTCTAATCCGATTTCCCTCTTTGAATCACTAAACTGTTTTCTCTACTGTCACTTACAAGAAATTCCACAATCTCTCAGTCTTCTTTCATAGTTTGCAGAATTCAATGGCATTATTAAAAATGTTGTTAAAATACAGATCTTTCATTTCGTTTTCGAGCTACGAACCGATACATCGAAAGGTGTAAACAAGCTAACCAGTTTCCTTAACGACAAGTGCTCCGCACAGAAGGCTACACCGAAACCGAAGTGAATAACCCAAACTTCAGGTTTAGTTTGCAAAATCAGGAGAGAATACAAACTAATTCGCAGGTAGGTTCACAAATCTAGGGACCATTCTCTACAATTTGTCCAAAGGAGAGATTTTTTTACTGTCTTCCTAACACATATCACGACATGCTATTTTCATCCAATTAGAAGTCTGTAACCTTAACATTAGACTAGTCTTAGTTACGCTCTTGTCCCAAATCCTTTATATTCTATGTCAAAGTTTACTCACTAACTCCAACACCTCATAAACTCGAAATTATCAATAGGTCTCCTAGACTTTCAGTCATTTGAGTCACATTATTGTGAACATCCCTTCCCTCTCCCTTTGACGGAAATAAGAGAGTTTTATTGAGGTGACCACCCCCTCCCCTCTCCCACCTCCAAATCCGGCACCACCCTCCCACACCCCCTGACCCCAGGCATCACGCCTATGACAAACCATGACTCTGTACATGTGTGTCCCGCGTTGTGTGACGCTGATTATCTAGTAATTTCTGTGCTGTTTATCTGCTGTGTTTGCCCGAACGCTTGCACTGCAGGGCTTCTCTTAATAATCTCTCATACTGTTGTTTATGCTAGGTACAGACCTTGGTATTTTCGCAGTTGCGAGTTTCCCCAGATTTGCTCATTTATGGCGCCATGTTGTGACCTACTTTGGGCATCTATTATTAGCTGTTACCAGCCGGCGAGGTCAAACCCGGCCCCGTGAGCTGTAACGGTAATCAGTTGCCGGCAAACTTTGTACTGGTTTATTCTACACGTACCGAATGGAACACTGGTGAGTAAGAATATTTAACTTAGTGATTTAGTTGTGTAAGTTGTGTTGTGGTTTTCACTAAAATACACGTAGATACCATAATGTGTGTCGTAAGGGCTCGTTCTTCAACATTTTGTTGCCAGTAACCGTTTTTTCACTCTCTGGTCACTTCTCTGTCAACGATAAGAGAGAAGACTATTCCCAATCCGGCAGTGATGTTCATTTTGAGGCGCGTGCTATAGATAGGTGAAAATGTTCGTAGTGGTTTACTGGCATGTGGATGTAAAATCAACTTTGTTTGATCGCATCTAATGGGGTGCAGAGAAAAACTTGCGAATAAATGAAATCGCGATTATCCAGTGACTTTAACATTGAAATAATAGCATTTTGCTGTGTGAAAAATGTTGCGATTAACGATAGTTGCGATTACCCGGATTGCGATAAAGAAGAGTAGCCTGTCATCTCCGATATGAGGTGACAGCATGATCTTATGGGCTGTCACAATGACGATATTTGAGTCACTTTTTGGGGGGGCATTTCACATTATTGGTGTAACATATATACGCTTTTGTTTTTATATTCTCATCAGGTATAAATATTTTTCAGCTAGCATTATTCTGGCCGGAGATGTAGAAGTGGCAGGGGAGGGGCTNGGGAGGGGGAGGGTGAGGGGTCACTCCTTCGCAAAAGCGAAATTCCTTAAAAAATCAAAATTCACTGTTTTCACATAGTGTCGTAAAAGTCTGTTTGGGGATTATCTTTCATGCCAAAAAGCTGAGAACCAGCAAATTTCACACTTTATTTGTCAATGAATAAAATTCACACTTAATCAAAAATTATTCACAAATTTTATTTTTTTTTTCAATGTAAGCATAAACTTAATCTATCTTGAATCTTCAATTTCAACCAACAAAAGTTGGAGTTCTGAATGTTTATTGTCTCAGTTCTTGTCTAATGGTATAAGTCTTATTCCTAATATTCCCAAGAATATCTAATAAACTCCCCATCCTTGTCTTTTTTGACATGGTCTATACTTTACTTATATATTAAGGAATAGATGTCACAGAGGATAGTTCTTATACGATAGGAAATGTTCTGATCATGTACGCTGCTCTCATTTTACGTTATTAAAACTCACGGATTGTTCAGTAATGCAAATGTCAAAATAACAAAATCTTTGCAAAGTTTTGTAATCATTTGTTATTTCAAATAAGATCAGTGTTCTCTTCATTCTTATACACAATTCATTACACTTTTATTAAGATGAATACGCTACCATGCTTCATCTTTCTTTTGTATTGGGGTATGCACATACTTTTCTATGACCAGCCTGCAATAAATTTATTGTCATTGGCATCAGTCAGGGTTATCTTTCCATGAGTATAGCTTTTTGCTGGTAGGAACATGAAAATTAAAGTAGGACCCTATCTAACTGGGTCAGTCAGAAAAGGGAGGGTAATTTAGTTCTTTAAAATTTTCAAAATATCAGTGGCAACGTAGCTCAAAAGTTTCATTACTGTCCTTTGCGTAACTTTGTTTAAACTTAAAGTCGCAAACGTACATGAGAAATGATAATGTGGACTTCACTAGCTAGAGAGACGGTGGCTCTAGAAAACTAGAGATAAAAGCATCGTATATATTCTAACCTCAGAATTCTATTCACTTGCTTTTCCTTATATATCTCTTATTTTAAATGTCTGTCTTTAAGAAGTGCTAGGACACGAAATATCTGTTATTTTTATTAATAAAATGTACTATGTCATATTTCTCAAAAGTTTTGTGCTAAATCTGGGCAGAACCATATTTGAATATATTTACCTCATAACGGTCAAACAAAATGGGTAAAAATCAATTTAGGTATGCGTGTATACTTCTGGCTTTACAGTCAATACCTAGTCATAACTAATTGCCCCCTCCCCCCTTCCTTTCGCATCCCACAGACTTAAAATATTACGTACTGGTTCCCTTTTTTTTTTGGAAGAGAGCAGAAAAAGAAAGAAAAAAATTACTCTAGTTTTTTCAGTTAGAGATCTGCCATCCCAAAACCGCTACAAAACTCATACATTCTCTACTGCTTTAATCCTGGATTTGATGAACTCAGTCGTATGTGGCCGGTGTGTGACGCGTATCGATTATCAAAGCCCATCTGGCAACACCTCCAGTCTCCACGCCGCTGTGATACCTCCATTGGGAAACAGACAGCGGGTCATCATGGCGATATTTATGAGCTGACTTGCTCAGGGGATGGTAATTAGTCTGCTAGTGACGTCACAGCCCACTGACCTTTTGACAAAGATGGCCGCTAATGTTGCCATGTCAGGTTTGACCGTGTTCAGCAATGTCAAAGCTACAAAGTTGACCCCGTTCTCCCTTGTGCTAGCTCGACGAAATTCACCCAACTGCGCCCCCCTCCCTCCCCTTGCCTTTTACCATTTTCTAATTTGCTTAGCTTTATTAAAATATAGCCCGCTTCCAGAAAAATTAAGGATTTTGTCCAAAAAAAACCCCAAAAAACATATGACCATACTGTTGTTGTTGACACATATAATTCCTGTTAGTAAAATGATATCTGCGCATGCATTCCGGTGATAACGATCGGTTGGCGCACCTCTAAGTATCTCTGTACCACTTACAGTAGCCTGTTACAGGGGATGGTGAGAGAGGGGTGGTGGGAGGGGAATGGTGGAGGAGGAAGTAAGAACAATGTAGTTGGCTGTTCAATCATTTAAGGGCGTTGCGATGATGAGTTTAGAGTGGAATCGAAGAAAGACAGAAGGAACCCAAATACACGATACAAACAAAATTGAACTAAAAAAGAAAAATTGTTTCCCCCATCAGGGATTCTTTGTTTATTTGTTATGTCTTATGTCCCCTAGGGCATGGTGACCTTATTGGAAATAATCAGAGAGTGTAAGCATAGATTTTGTTACCGTTTATTACATCGTATCATTGCTCGCTGCTTGGATATAACGGAGATGTTGATGCGATGAAGTTCAAAGGCGTCTCTCTGGGATGGGCATGAGCTAGTTGGTTGAAGTGGGCTCGTGTGATATTTAAGTAAGGATTTTATGGTGCGTCCAGCGCGATTTTGGCTATATTGCGTTTTGGCTGAGGCGGGCAGTGTTCGTGAAATTGGTAGCATGCATCAATATGATCACAGGTTAAATATTACCAGCTGTCTCTTGTTCCATGTTCCTTACCTTTTTGTTTCTCTGTCTACATGCCCTCTCCCCCCCCCCCCCCCCNAAAACCATCTCTCGCTCTTTCTCTCTCTTTCTTCTTTCTCTCTCCCTCTTTCTCTCTATCTCTCCTTTCTCTCTCTCTCTCTCTCCTTTCTCTCTCTCTTGTTCGTCGGTGTGTCTGTCTATCAGTCAGTCACCTCGGTTACCTCAGTCCCCTTATAGATAATCGTGCCTCAACATTCTTTACTTCCGGGTAGTATCAGTTGTAAAGGTGTAACAATACACTTGTAAGAGATTTGGGGGGAGGATATAGAAAAGGCGTATCTGGCATTCTCATTTGAAGATTTCTGGCACTTAGTAATGGGCCAAACCACTGTGTGTGTATAACACTATTAAACCACTAATATATAAAATCTCCATTTTCTGGATATTTGTTGTTGTTGTTTTTTTTTATTTGGGGTCGTTTGTTGGTTTGNGGGGGGAGAGGAACGGCTGCCTATGTCAGGATGTAGAAATAATGTAAAAAGACATGAGATCTAGATAAAGCATCCAATTTGCAAGTTTCAGGTATAAATTGAGCCTTTTAAAAATAAAGTGTCTAAGGCCCATTTATTTGCCCACGGTCAAAACCAGCTTAACATATAATTGGGGACAAGTTAGAAAGAGTGCTAGCCATATGTGAAAGGAATTTGTGAACATTTTGTTCGATGACGCCCGTTTTCCTTACCATTAACAAAAAAAAATGAGGCAATGGAAGTATTTTAGCCTAGCCTCCCTGAAATAGAAAATCACGAAATCACACGAATTCATTTAAAGGGCCCAAAGAAGAACAAACAATACTCGCCAAAGACTTTGAATTTAGTGACGCAGCTACGGCAGCTACATTAGTGCAGGTGGTTTGTTTTTTGCCTAGAGAGAGATGTTAGAGGAACATCTTGTGGGTACGCCACTGCCCAGTAAGGGTGCTTAATAGATTGTAGAACAGCGGTTGTAGGTGGAAAGCTATCGCTTTCATCTGTCTAGCATAAGAACAGGATGGGTCGATACCAGAGACTTTTTTGCATCGCGATATTCAAGCCTTTAGTCTCTTAGTATCGAATCTGTTTCCATTCTGATAACGTAGTATCGGGTAAACATTTTGATACTTCAATTCCTTTCGATACTTTTGATATTATCTCTTGATATTGCTCCATGACTTTATACGTAGGAGACTTGTAGCTGAGGATGGGCATTCTGATACTATGCTGATACAATTCATTATTGCTTTTATCATGAATCATCTCGCAGACTCTTAATGAGGATAATATGAGATCGATATTAGGTCATTGTAGCCGGATCAGGTTGGCCAGGACACGAATATGGATACCTTCAAAGAAGTGGAGTCAAAACTCGTGGTTGGTCAGAAAAAGTGTCACATTATGTCGATGGTATCGAAATTGTAATGAAACTCTCCAGAGCTTTCGTTTAATACTAATCCGAAATTTATGGTATCGACAGTATCAAAGGAGAAACGATACAGTCCAGAACTTCAGAACTTTAGTTTGACACATAATAGAAATTTCTAGTATCGAATATATCGACGTAGAGACGATACAGCCCGCCACAATATGAGAAGGACGATAACAAAGAGTGTGTAATAAACTAATCCAGCCCATGTGAAAATGGCAGCGGGTAATGATTAGACTGGGCATTTTCCAGATAATTCTCTCAGGAGTGTAGGTGATGATAATATAGACGACCTGCTCTCTAGCACCCTCTTCCCCTCCCCTCTCCAGCTCATCTTTGCCAACTTTGAAAAAGAGTGGTTGATACACTTACCGTCTCCTTCCTCGCCTCTTCTCTTCTCCATTCTCCCCTCCTCATACCTCTTCCTCTCCTCTCCCTTCTCCCCTCCTCATACCCCTTCTTCTCCTCTCTCTTCTTCCCTCCTCATACCCCTTCTTCTCCTCTCCTTTCTCCCCTCCTCATACCTCTTCTTCTCCTCTCCCTTCTCCCCTCCTCATACCTCTTCTTCTCTTCTCCCTTCCCCCTTCCTCATACCTCTTCTTCTCCTCTCTCTTCTCCCCTCCTCATACCCCTTCTTCTCCTCTCCCTTCTTCCCTCCTCATACCCCTCCTTCTCCTCTCCCTTCTCCCCTCCTCATACCTCTTCTTCTCTTCTCCTTTCTCCTCTCCTCATACCCCTCCTTCTCCTCTCCCTTCTCCCCTCCTCATACCTCTTCTTCTCCTCTCTCTTCTCCCCTCCTCATACCCCTCCTTCTCCTCTCCCTTCTCCCCTCCTCATACCTCTTCTTCTCTTCTCCTTTCTCCTCTCCTCATACCTCTTCTTCTCTTCTCCCTTCTCCTCTCCTCATACCTCTTCTTCTCTTCTCCCTTCTCTTCTCCTCATACCTCTTCTCCTCTCCTCTCCCTTCTTCCCTCCTCATACCTCTTCTTCTCTTCTCCCTCCTCATACCCCTTCCTCTCCTTGCCACATGCATACCCTGAAGTCCAGTATACCACGGATACAAGAGATCTATGCCACCATTAAAAGTATGTCATGCCTTTCACACGAACTCCACTACTGTGCTTCACTCAATTTATCTCCTTTTGTGCCCTCTCCCTTTACTTAATATAACTAGTATGAGTCCTCAAACCCTCCCTCCCCTTCTTCTCCCCNCCTCCTCACCCCCGCGAAAGAAAATGCCCATACCACATTACACGCCTCTTGCCACTTAGACTAGTGCGGCTTATCTAAGTCCCCACCACCTCTGCCTCTTCTAACATTCAACGAAACCGAAAAATGTTTCCATCTACCCCCAACCCTCCACTCTTTCTCTCCTCCACTCTACCCATTTACTTCCATCACAACTTACCCAAACCGTCCATTCTGAGTTTTAAGAAAAACTATCGTTTTCCACAAATTAAGTCAATCAGATCGTGTGCTAATGTTGGCAACATTTTGCTCAGACCCAGACCCTTCTCTATGACAGTATTTGACTCTAATTACAAGCCCTTAGGCTCAAGAACCGATCATTATCTTGCCTTTCTCAGAAAAGTCTTTTAAACGTGTTCTGTGTTACAGTTAGTTTATTAATTTATTACTTCCTTTATCTTCAAACTTCACCGATGTGGAATATTACCGTATACATGGAAATGAACCCGAATTGAAATGTTCAGTGTCAAAATAGAAATGGACACAGGACTACAGTCCATTTGAGAGTAAACGGTAATATCTGAACAGTAGCATAGAGTGTTTACAAAGCATACCGACAATAACCGGACACTGCAACGTTGTAGAAAAGGTTCTTTAAAACCATCTTGTGTGACGCTGATGGAAATTTATCTAATCTTAACTCGTGAAGTACTCTACTGAGTATTTGATCCTAGTTTACTTTGGGGCTCCACTGTGGAGCGCTGTTGGGTTGTAAGTAGATCTCCACAGTGGAGCGCTGTAGAGTCCTAATGACCCCCGGAAGAGCGCTGTATAATCTCCACTGTGGAGCGCTGATTTATCTTTCAAGTAAACCTGAGCTGTAATCGATTCTTGAGTGGTGTATAATAGTTAATATTAGCATGTGCCATGCCTTCAGGTTTCAAACCTTGTTCAGGGATTGCTATAATTTAATCAATTTTGCGTGGACGGTGAAGATTTAGCTTTGTTTTACGTTGTAGTGTTCTTGGGAAAGACATTTCGCTCTCTTTTCCCCTACTCGACTCATGTGTAAAAAAAGTATATGCCTTTTGAGCTAGAGGGACCAGGGCGCTGCACTGCGGTCGACCAGCAATGACTTTTTTTGAGGTCCATTTGTAATGTTACGTATTTACATGTATATTATGTATTGTTCTATGTGCTTGTATTATACACGAGATTTATAACGTTTTATCATACTGTAAATCAGTTTTTCAACAGAGTAAATATATGTCGGATTTTAATTTTGTTTTCATTTCTTAATTAGGTCTAACTAGATATTCACTACTGTTTACTGAAGTGCTCTAACACTGTCTAAAACAGTATCTAGTATAGACTTAAATAGTATCTAGCACATACTAAAGGAGTATTTAGTACATACTAAAATAGTATATAATACATGTAACGATATCGATACTTAGATAAATCAGCACGTCTGTTTCTCAGGCAGCGATACACCGCGCCACTGTGNATATATATTATCATTTTGTAAATTTGCTTCAGAAGCCAAACTTTTCACGATCAATGAGCTTGTGAAGTTTTACATGTTGCTTTCTTTTCGTCTTCGTGGTTTTCTTTCTTTCTTTCTTTCTTTCTTTCTTTCTTTCTTTCTTTCTTTCTTTCTTTCATTCTATCTTTCTTTCTTTCGTGCCGTCTTTTTTCTTTTCCATTATTCTTTCTTTTTCCATCTTTCATCCATGTGTTCTTTCTTTTGAGCTTTCGTTCTTTCTTCCGAGCTTTCTTTCTTTCTTTCAAGCTTTCTGTCTTTCGAGCTTTCTTTCTTTCTTTCTTTCCATCTTTCATCCGTGCGTTCTTTCTTTCTTTCTTTTTTCGATGCGTTCTTTCTTCCTCTTAACCCCTCCTTCCATTCAGGCAGTATTCTGTCACCAATGCCAAATCAATTGCTTATGTCGATCTAATGTCGCCTCGGGTAACCGACCTCCGCTAGGTTACATAATAGGGCACCTGTTAGATATAAAACTTTCATACGTCATGCCTATAACCACATGTATAACATTAAGGCGGTGGCTTAAGACTCTATGACAGCGAGACACGACACGATGGAAGTGCTGTGTGAATGAGAGCGTGACAGATACAGGTGGGGGGCGTGTACCAGGGATTCTCAAGTTGTTGAAGGCAGGCCCTCAAGTTAGCCCTGTGCAACTCTCAGGGTACAATGTTTCCAGTGAGTCTTGTGCTGTCAACCATGACAACTGCAAACATCGTTGCAGAATTTTTATCTTCTTTCATATTTCGATAGCAATAAACAATAAATTTATGAAGATCAGATACTCTAGATTCAAGTGAGCATACATACATTAGTAATATAGATAGCCTATAATATACCGAACATAGTAATGACAGTAGTTCTTCTGTCCCTCTACATTATTTTCCGTCATTATTTTATAATGTTTCTCACAAATATAGCTAGTAAGATGTCTAGATCTACTCCCTTCGGAAAATTCATTCCTGCTGATATATAATGTTGCTTTCCATAATTTAGTTCATATTATTAATGAATTAATGAGTTAATGATTATTTGTTGAGAATTTTTGACTGGATCGGATACAGGATTGGGACTAATGTAAAAGTTCAAAAGAAAAAAAAATGAAGGAAGTAACAATTATTAGATCTTAAGATGATAATAGAAAGGTTATAGGGGATCATGATTTATTTATACCTCTTTTGAAAATCATCGCTTGAATGCACTATCCCGATAAATGCACAATTCAAATGTTATAGGAGAAGCAGAACATTTTCTCATTTTCATAAAATTGCACTTAACAAAGCAGTTCTTTAGAAGTAAGCTTTACTTATGAAGACAATGTATTCTACAATGGACCTCAATCTGCTAAAACTAGAATTACCGAGCTTTGCTTTAACAAAACAAAACAAAAAAAATACAGTTTTTATCACTAACATTGCCTGGCGCAAAACACCAACATTTGGGAAAAAAATAATAGCAGTTTCATAAGTGACATCCTATTAAATGCCTCATCAAATGAGTGCAATATTGTGATATGGATATGTGCTTCTATTGGTGAATTGTGTAAATAAATATTTTGAAGTTTTCTATCGTATCATGAAAGTACTGAAGTTAAAGGTCTAAGATTTTGACACAACATCCCTGAAACTAAAGGTACTCTAGAGAGGTCAAAACCTGAATTTCGACCAGGGTGGCGTTTATAGGTGTATTGCATCTAAGCGATGAAATGTGGAATATGCAATGAGTAAACAACGGGACATTCATTACAAAGAACAACAAGAACAACAACAACAATAAAAACAACATGGAGGGTAATAGTATTATAATCGCCATCTGGGACCTGGCGCAGTGTACCCCATTGTGAGAAGGCAATAGAGTCACGTAGTCTAGAAGAAGATGAAGTTAACAGAATCGGAAATGAAGTGGGGTCCATGACATTGAGCAGCTGGAGAACCACTGCAGTAGTGTAACAGTGTTTTTGTTGACACGTCAACTGAGTGGAGTTACAGTGGTCGACGTGTGAGTTTTGTAGTGCTTTCTTGTATTTTGTCTGTCTGTCTGTCTGCCTGCTTAACTACCTGTCTGCTTTCCTTGCTGCCTGCCTGCCTGTGTGCCTGCCTGTCTACCTGTTTATTTGCCTGTCTGCCTGCCTGCCTGCCTGCCTGCCTGCCTGCCTGCCTGCCTGTCTGTCTATTAGCCTGCCTGTCTCTTTGCCTGTCTCTCCCGGTCTGTTTATCTATCTCTTTAGTAGTCTGTTTATGAATGGGTCGGGTTACTATCTCTGTCTGTCTGTCTGTCTGTCTGTCTGTCTGTCTGTCTGTCTGTCTGTCTGTCAGCCATTCTTTCAACGACATATTCATACCATTATGTTTATGGAAATTCATCAGTTTAAAGCAATGAAAAAAAAACCTCTCCATCACTGATTTATGCAGTAGATGGGACAGTAAAGATAGTTGTGTGAAACACGCCTGCATGTACATCACGTATTGGAAGTAACCGCTACACAAACACGTCGTTGATGTGTATCACTGCACGCCTCATAGTTTCATAGACGCACTTTTAACACTGACATAAAATAATAATGAATAGACTCATTCATCCACAGCGTAACCCTCACGCACTCATTACGCCTACTCTCCTTCTCTCTTTGTCTCTGTTTCTCTCTCTTTTTTTCTTTCTTTCTTTCTCTCTCTCTCTCTCTCTCTCTCTCTCTCTCTCTCTCTCTCTCTCTCTTTCTCTTTCCCTGTCATCACTTACTGTCTTTCCTCGATCTCTGTTGACCAATGGTGCGCAGTGCCATGCCTATCGGTACTTGATGCGTATGAATTTGATACAGAATCGAAATTCGAGCTCTGAAATGTCAATATAAGTTCGATATTTTCATTTCAAGTCGTCTGATCTGAACAGGAACCCCTCCATCCTCCCTCACCCCTCCCCCCTCCCGCCCTCAATCGACCTCCCCAAATTATACTTGAAATATCCTCTATCATACCTTGCCTCATCTGAGCCGGTTTAATAACCCATATAGACTAATATAAAACGCATTGACAATAACTTTGATCTCCACCCGATCTTCGGTAACAGTCAAAGAGCTGATAACAACAAAGGGCCTTCGGAACGGCATCGAAAGTATCCAAATCAATTTCGATCTTACTCCGATTTTCAATATCAACCCAGTTGTGGTTTTCTCAATGCAAAACCAATTTATGGTTGTTGAAATTATCGAAATAAAATAATATCGATCCATTTCTGATCCTCAGATCCAAACTAGTTACTGGACTTCTTTGCGCAAAGCCTAATAGTATGACAGGTATCGAAAGTATCGAAATGATATTCGATTCTTAATACCAAACTAGCTACCTGTCTTTACAGTGCAAAACCTAACAGTAGTATCAATAGATATCGAAAATATCGAAATATCTAGCCGGAACTAAGTATCAAAATCGAGATGGAATCGCTATTGTCGATACTTAGACTGTGAAGGCCGAATATGGCGATACTTAAAAAATCAGACATCGACCCTATAGCACTTTATCACTATGGTCAAAGTCAAATAAAAACACCAAGTGTGCACATCCTTACCTTCTTGCACTTGTTCCATCTACTCTTTATCTCTCTTTCCTTGTAGGAAAACCCACATATCCCACTCTGCAGGAGAAAAAAAAATACTTAACACGACGGAGCAATTGGGAAGGTTTGAGGTGGGGGAGGGAAAGGGGGAGGGGGTTAGGGCATTTGCATCTCAATTCCCCCCTCTCTCTATCTCTCTCTCTCTCTCTCTCTCTCTCTCTCTCTCTCGTTCTATATATCACTTTCACTCGCCCAGTTATGTCGAATCTTTTTGGATCTAATTTAGGATGCATGATCACCAAGTGCATTGTTGAAATCAATCTCTCTCTCTCTCTCTCTCTCTCTCTCTCTCTCTCTCTCTCTCTCTCTCTATCTCTTTCTTTCTCGCATCCCCTTTCTCTCTCACCTCTCATAAAGCTCTGCATACCACAATATCCCCTTATCTCGCTCTCCTTTTCTCCTGCTGTCAGTGGCTGTATACACAAGTCAAAACTTATTGAGCCTTCCTAATCTTTGTAACAGTATCTCTGCTTCAAGCGTATCATATAGGTAACAACCCCCCC
>JAWQUT010000547.1:273383-284895 GCA_033807755.1 Ellobium chinense | reverse complement strand
CACAAACACACAAGAACAGCCTAACCCTCCTTTATTGCTCTAACATGGTTCATATTAACTATAAAATTACTGCAAATAAAGAAGTCACTGTCATTCCCGGGAAGAAGGTCATTACTTACTTCTTTAGCACTTAACAGGTCATTTTTCTCAAATGTAAAGAACTGTAATTCTCGCACCACATTCAGTGTGAAATGCCCCCTACCGTTTTCTGCTATTTTGAGAACCAGTTACAAACTAGCTACTAATTGCAGAGACTTGTGTTTTAAAGTAAGTTTGTTTGTTGTTGTTGTTGTTTTTAATATCATAGAGAATTATTATTATTATTATTTCACGGGATGCCAGTTAAACCGTAAAGTCAGAAACGTCTTGAAATTAACAAAGATAGGGAACAAAATATTCCTTGCTCAATTTAACGTTGCCAACTGGTGGCGGCATTTGTTATTTCTTACCTATACTAATTTCAAAGGGTTGATATACATTTTTTCCACCAGATGTGGGGTGTCAAATTTCGCATTATAGGGTTAAATATTTATTGAAACCCTGGGGTTCAATTTTCGTGCATGAATTTATGAGATATACATGCTATTGATATTTACAGTTTCAACCTACATAGAATGTAAAACGTGAAATATGAGTCGATTCAAAGGAATTAATTTCAGGCAAATGACCCATTCCGCCCATGTCAGTGAGACACTCTCATGTCTTCCTTCTCCATAAGCTAATGTCTTCCACCAGTGTCCGCCTCTGTCTTTCAGATATTCAGTTTATTTAGGTCATTTGTAATTTTGTTCTCCCACGTGATTTTTGACCGGCCTTTCTTCCTCTTTTCCTGTTTCTTCCACTCTGTTACCTTCATTGGGAATTTGGTGTTGTCGGTCCTCATGACGTCCACAAGCCATCTTGGTCTTTGCTCTTGAATCATTTCTATCACTTCCCTCACGTTCATTGTGTGCAGCTACAGTACTTCATTATTCCTTACACGTTCTTTGTACGAGATTCTCAAACTTTCCTCAGATATCTTTGCTGGAAGACGTTTAATGTCCGTGCGTCATGCGCATTTATCTTCAATGTTTCACTTCCGTATGATAATTTGAATAGTACAACTCTGTATTTATGTGGTTATTTTCGTGTTCAGTTTGATGTTCTTTGCACACAGACGGAGCTAATTCTATCCCTAATCTGTTTCCTTTGCCAACAGGGATCGCAGTGCCCTGCCATAGTACAAAGCCGTTGCCACCCCTTTCTCAAAGTCTTAGGCTATCCTGTTACCTCTTTGCACCGATCATTTACTCAGCTTCCTTTCGATTCATTACCAGTGAAACTGCAAAAGCAAACAAAGCGTTGGGCGTGTGGTGAAAATAGTCAAAGCACTTCGGTTATTGACACCACGAGCACCTACCTGTCTCAGTAACCCTTTTTTGGGGTCATTGTTAGCAAAGAGGGAATTCAACAATGTTAATGAGGCCTTTACTCAGTTTGTTTTAAGCTGACGTCAACTTAGCTAGGTCTATAGACACAAGGGCTGGAATGGATTTTACTTTATTTAAGCAACTCATGAACATTTTCAAGGACGGCAAGTTAAGCAGCCTTATATAAAATGTCTCACAACCAGTCAAAAACAGACTTAATTCTTTTTTTAAACTGCACCAGGTTATGAATTGAAATGAAAGTTTTCAGGTTAAAGAAGCCCAATCCGATTTCTCTCCTTGAACCACTAAATTGTTTTCTTTACTGTCACTTACAAAAATTCCACAATCTCTAAGCTACAGAAATCAATGAGCTTATATAATATAATGGTGTTTAAAATGTAGGTCTTTCATTTAGTTTTCGAGCTACGAACCGAAACATCGAAAGGTGAAAATAAAGCTAACTAGTTTCCTCAACGACAAGTGCTCCGCACAGAAGGCCACACTGAAACCAGTGAATGACCCAAACTTCAGGTTTAATTGAAGAATGTAAACTAAATAGTAGGCAGGTTCACAAATCTAGGGCCTATTCTCCACAGTGTATTCAAACGATAGATTTTTTACTGTCTTTCTAAAGCATATGATCAAACCCTGTTTTCATCCCAATCAGGCGTGTGTAACTTTAATGTGTGTTCATTCAGTAGACGAAAAGCGTTTTAAGCTAGAGTTATTCTGGTCCTCTGTCCAGGTTACGCTTACCATCAATCATGGTTCCTCCTGCCAGTTCGTTGTATATAATCCAGATTTTATTCACAAGGAATGCTATGTTGCACAGCATGTACGAGTTTTGGTTGGTTGTTTTTTTTTTTCTAATCTGAGCAAAGCAAAAATCTGGAAAACATTATTTCGCACTTATAAGTGAATTAATCTGCCACACGGTCCCTCAGATGTATCTCTGCAATTACGATCTATTCACCGATAAAATCAATAATCTTGTGTACGTACAAACATTATTTTGCTCTCCATTTTTGTATCACACAAATATTCAATATTAGGGAGTCAAATTTACTTTTACAGCCTATCATGTCGAGTTCTTAGTCTAGCGACATAATCCTCATTTTGACTGGCAGCAAGACAAATGTAATTTGCCACTACCGGGTTGCTAAAGGGTTTTCGTGTGTGTGAGTGTGTGCGTGGGTGTGGGTGTGTGAGTGAGTATGGGTTTGTGTGTGTGGGTGTGTGTGTCTGTATGTGAATTAGCGTGCCTGCTTTTATGTATGTGTGTGCATTTACGTGTGTGGATGTTGAATTATCTTGATGTTAACACATAATATTGTATTTATTCGAATTGGCTGAAGGCCTATAATAAAATTGAACTTGAACTTGAACTTACTAACTTCTAAAGTGCAAGGCCAAAATGTAGGGGTATTTATAGAGCAATGTGGCATATCAACACAAAAAAAACCGCTCTTTGCAGCAGCAAAAAAACGTTTGTTTTGGCGAAAAAAAAATTACATTCTTCGCTATGATGCGATATTCTCGCATTTACATCTTTAATTTATACGAATTACAGGACTTTCAAACAGCATAAACCATTTGTGATTTCGCTTAAAGCATAACGTTAAAAACCCTGAAACATAATCAGATTTACTTAGATATTGAATGCGCCAGTACGGACAGACAACAGGTGCAACTATATTTTGTGTGGTTTTAGTTTGTTTTACTTTGCAAACGCTCCTTCAAAACAAGGGACGTAATTTGAGCTAAGATCCAGTAAACTGAGGCATGCCACGACTGGGCCCTAGCTATCTTTTAAAAACACGATCCGATTCCGCCCTTGTGGTTTAGTCGATCCGCTTAGTCCCCATCCTTTTAAACATACTTTTCGCAAAGTCATACTTTTCATAGCAGAGATAGCATGCAAATGGAAACAAACAGTATCACCTAAACGCAAACTCCGCATTATCGCAATGGTTTCTACCCTGCTTAGAGCTTGCTCATAACGTAATCGATTACATAATTATTATGCCATGCAATATTGTTGACAGATGAGCATCGATTTGAGAGCAAACTTCTCACTTTACGATCACGTTACGCTACGATCATACAGCAACAAACCAGACACAATGGTTGTTGAGCTAATGCTGTTACGACTTTCTGTCATAAGAGACCGTGAAGATGCTACTCTCATTTGCTGGAGGTCAAAGTGACACGATACGACGTGTCATTTTTAATGACGTAGAAGGGCGTATTTCACATATTGGGTGATTTGCGAATTTCTATTCCATTTTCTTCAGAATTCAGGATGGTCCCGATGACAGTTATATCGGGATTCCCAAGCGACCTAACAAAATTGGGTACGTAATTATTTCATGGGGAAATAATTTAAAGAAATCTGAAACCTGAAACTTGATAACCAGCAATGTAACATTTTTTTTTCGTAAATTTGTTTCACTTTCAAAGGTCAAGACCGCACTCAGTGGAGTAATCTCGAGAGTCTCCCCCCCNNCCCTTCCCTTTTGAGTCGACAAGATGTGTTGGAAAATCACTAATCAGATTACATATGTACGAGGTAACCGAGCAACCAGACAAAACTGGATACAGAAGGCTGTATCAGATAAGAAGGACGTATTATTGAAATTAAAATGGCGGACAAGTAATGGGCAGGGTAAACACAGATATCACGACATTCAATCGATTGCTGTCCAACAAAAGTGAGGCATGGGCACCGATATCGATTTTAAATGAGATACTATCGATACTCTATAATCATTGTGTCAGTCAATTTAGTACCGAACACAACAAAGAGGGCACGTGCCCCGAAGCAACTATTGTTCTTGATATTGGAGGAAAAGATCGATGTAAACATAAAAGAACCAGTGGGCAATGTCACTTTCTTTTTCCATTATTCTTTAACTTCGATCCCTTCTGAGCGTGTCCAACTTTTGTTGTTGTTGTTGTTGTTTTTGTTGGCGTTGGTGTTGATGTTGGCGATGATGGTGATGTTGTTATTGTTGAGAAACGATTTGACATTCTTCGAAATTCGTTGTCTAAGTGCGCACAGAGAAAGCTAAGTTTATGTGTACTATATACCAATTAACCAGTATGTAATTTGAGTTTCAAAAACCTTCATCTGTTATTCGATCCAGCCATCTGTGTTAAAAGTTAAAAGCAACTTCAGATCTATACTAAAGTGTCGACAGACTGCCTAGGTATATTGTAACAACGAAACTATACAAAAATCTAGAACAAAAACGAGCTAGAAGACTTCTTTGACAATAAAAGAGAGCAGTATACTTGTACCAGTCGATGCCGCCTTATGGCAATCCGGATAAACACAACTTCAGCTAACGGCAATATTTAATTCGTAACAAATTGCCATATTTATTAATAAACAGCACTGGATAATCGCTAGTCTTTTTAATCACAATATTTTGCCTTGCTCCTGAGGTCTCCGGAGTGTGCAGAGGTGGCTGTAATTTTTACTCGGAGCTACCGAGAACCGGCGTGGACAGCAATTCTAAGAATAGGACATTAAATGACTTAGATAAGATAGTCTGGTACAAGGAATGCCCTCCAAGCCTCACCCCTCACCCCTCCCCTTTCTAAACCCCCAAACTTGAGCTTGATGCTGATTTCCTACCAGTTGAGAGAGCTTACAATTACCCAGTCTGTTAAAGTCCTGTACACCATTTTCCAAATAACATGTTATGCTAGGTATTTAACCCTCTAAGTCCCAGTAGAAAAAATGTTTATATGGTCACAAGGCTGGTTCTTTTAGATATTTTGAGTAAATGTTTTAGATCTCTTCAACTTACTGTAAATCATATATTGTCTAGACGATTTATTGTTATGTAGTAATATGTAGTATTATACGCTAGTACTTTGAGGAATCATTTCCACATATCACTTGTTATGGAAACACCAAGCTCTTGTGCCATATACGGCACAGTGGGTATTAGAGGGTTAAGATATTGGTATTCTGTAGTTTTCTCTTTGCACCATTCGAATTCCCATGTTTGCTTTCTTGCTTATCCTGTTATGAATTGTCTCTTTTAACTCATTCCATGCCAATCGACAATATATCGTCGATATACGTTGCCGTGGCTGCGCCAATCGTCGATATCAAAATCTTCTTTTGTTTCGCTACTACAGGTCTGGTTTGAAACCTTTTAGTACTCATAAATAACGACAACTCTTCCTAAATTCCCGTTCATGAAATCGGCGTTAGTTTTGAGATGTTGGATGCGAATTTTCTTTATGGTAAGAAATAGTACTTATAGAAAATAGTGGCCTGGCAAAAACGTGGAAAACATACTGGCATGGAATGAGTTAACAAAGGTATTACCAACTTCCAATTTCAGTGGTCATAAAATGTCACAACAAATAAAAACCCACTGTTTCTTTGATTCAGTAGTTGAGCAGCATCTTGCTGAAAGTGATTGGAATGGAAATGTAAATTTACAGACCTCTCTCTCTCTCTCTCTCTCTCTCTCTCTCTCTCTCTCTCTCTCTCTCTCTCTTACTGTGTATGTGTATGAGTGAGTATGTGTGTGTGTGTTTGTGTGTGTGTGTGTATGTGTGTGTGCGTATGTGTGTGTGTATGTGTGTGTGTGTGTGTGTGTGTGTGTGTGTGTGTGTGTGTGTGTGTGTGTGTGTATGTGTGTGTGTGTGTGTGTGTGTGTGTGTGTGTGTACTGACGCGAGATAGCAGTGAGTAGTATGCGATTTAAATGGTGTTTACTTAGATCAACCTAGAAAACAAATCAGAGTTCAAAAAGTTGTGAGTTGGATTATTGCTCTCAGCTAAAAGTAGTCCACCCTGGCAAGGCGTGCTGTTTCATGACAAAAGCCTGACTTGACAAGCACGTTTCATTGATTGTATAGAAATATAATACTAATGGTAGGCATCTGTGCTCACATAAAACTTAGTATTTCACCTGAATGCTTATTCATGAGAAACAGGATTGTGTGTCGCCTTTTTATTGGGCTAAATTGAAAACTAGACTTTTATTGACTTCATTGGGATATTTATTTACAATGTCATACAATGCTATACATTTCACTCATAATACAAACACAGAAAACATTACACATCATAACAATATATAAAAATGTATAATGTGACAAATGAAACGCGGAAGACATAATACCGGATGAATTTTGTCAGGTGCTCAATTTGTGAGCTCCCACATGAAATCAGATACTGCTGTAAGAACAAGCCGAAGTAAAGAAAGACAATATTATACCAAAATTTGCATTTGGCCTATTTTGTGATCGATATCCCACATTCTATGCAAAAACCCAATTATGTAGGCATATTATGTCAATTGACAATTTGCGCATTAACGATGGGATCTCTTATCATCGTGAGAATTACATTAATTCTGCATGTTGATGGCTACTTAGGGTAGGTAGCATTCGCCACCGGTGTACTATTGTAATTCTTGTGATGTAAAAGATCCCATCGTTAATGTGCAAGCTCTCGACTTATTTAAACAAGGAGATGATTGGTAAGCTGGCAGCGTCTGTCCCAAAAAAGTTTCTTGGAGATTTAAATGCGGTTTCCCTGCAAGCTGGACACGGTTTTATTCCAGACTGTCGTCTGATTCGTAATGACAAAAATGTGGATGATATTTGAACGAATTTAAGAGGAAATTGTTGTCCTCTTTCAAAACAACTCATAAGTAGGATGGACTAGAAAGCTACACGCAGCTGGACCTCTCGAACTTCAAGTTCACAGGGGCTTTTTGAGGTCATGAGTGAAATCTTCATATTAAAAGGAATTTAATGTTTGAGATTGTGTCTTCACGCATTCAGCTAAAATTTGTTATGTGAGTTACGAAATTCCTGATGGATGGTCTTTTGCTTTGGGGGATGGAGGAGGAGAAGTGGAGGGGCGTTGAAGAAACAAACGATTGAAACGACGGAATTTTCTGCTTCTTAGCACTACCACAAGTGAAACGAGAAGTTTAAAAGTAGCATTTAGGGCACTGATTAAACAGGTTGAAACAAGTCAAACATTCCATGCAGTTGTAATCTTCACACCCCAGGTTCTTGTTCTCTCCCTCTATGAAAGGAGAGTTCACTCCTCTTTGTTTACTACTAATCTTGCAAATCTCAGATCTCAGATATCAGACAAATGAAAAGGGCAAATCGGAGTAGGATTATCACTCATTCAATACAGCCATTTACGTTTACATGTAATTTCAATTGGTAGAGGATCCGCACGATGCTGTCTGTATTCATGTATCGTCCGTTTTGTCTTCTGTTGTATTCTGTATGGTAAAAAGGAGTTCAGTGCAGCCCTTTTCATCTGTATGAGGAGACTGGAGACATGCTTCTCAAGAGAAATACTACATTCCTGAAGTTTTTAGCTAGAGTATGTATTTGAAAAGAGGACGTCGACAATAACTCTGAATAAATCCGAAAACTCTTTCAGTCGGAGAGCAAGTCAGTAGAGCCCCTCAGTGAAAGCTACATTTCTCTAGACAAGTCTTTTGTTTTACCCTTTCGGCTGGGCCACACTTGGATCATGACGGCTTAAGATCATCCTGACATCAATTCAATTCAATTCAATTTTATTTCTCCGAGATGTTATTACAGAACATGACATGGATACAATATGATGTGCTCAATATAAAGATAGTGGCAGAACATTTTATAATCTACAGTATACAGCACTGTAATACATGGATTTAACAACATTCTTAAAGTTACCCGTGATATCACAGCATTTTTTGAAACATATCTTCTCCCCACACCAGATCATAAGCTTGGCTCAGATCGAGGGAGGCATAATACAAGGGCGTTTGTCTACTTTTGGTATATTCTATTATGCAGTGAAGGGCGAAAAGGTGGTTCGTGGTGGATGTACCCAGAAGGAAGGCTTCCTGGTTTGATTTTAAAATCCCTTTTACTCGTTACAACAACCCTGGTGACAAGAAATATTACCTTGAGATTTAAAATTTGCATCATTAGCAGACGACAAAAAGCTGCTTATATGTGATAAATATCAGCTGGACATATTTCAGTTTTTGAGGTTACCGACCATAATCTAAGGTCATACTTATTCACCTATACTACATATTAAGCATAAATCCAGCTGTATTTGTATCTGAGACCTTCTCCGTTCAGAGCTGTCCGAAACCAACTTTTCATGAAATAATTCCATATGGCCAACGGTAAAAAACGTTAGAAACTGCTCACTTTCCTTCTATGCTAGGCCTAAAATAACGATCAATTCGTCGCCTTCCACACGGAAGGACGTATCCCGGTTTTTCACCTTTTTAAGGAGAGCGATTTACGTCTGATTCGATCATATTGATAGTTAGCTTAAGCCCTTAGGAATTTTATGCTATATCTTCGTTAGTATTTGTATTGAGCTAGGGATACGCCGTTTCGTGTGAACATAGTTCTGAGATAGCACTACGTACTGGTGGTGATAACTCAAAACCGACAAAAATCGGGATACGCGCTTTCGTGTGGAAGGCGACGAATTTTCTTAAAACTTCCTTAACTGCTATTGCGTTGTTTAGTCAGAGGACAGGAAAACCAGTAATATGCCAGGATCGATGTACCTTTCCCCAAGATAATGACTGAAAAGAGATGGTATAATTAATTGATCTGATGCTAAGTAAAGGAACGAAGAAAGCTCTTAAATAGTTCAAGAGAATTAATCAGAATGACTATATTAAATTTATGACTTGTTTTGAAGCTAATGAAGATGACACTTGTGTCGCTATTTCAGGAACTTGAGTAGCAGGCTCCATAGATGATTGGGGCAATCCAAAAAAGAAAATAGCTTTGCTGTGGAAATTAAACGCGAAATCATTTTTTCACCCCAAAAACATTGGTTTTATGGGCAAATTGTAGGTAATTATAGATAAGTTTGAGTTTTCGTAAGATAGACTATACTAGATGAATCAGGTTGTATGAAATTATTCTTCAATCGGGATTTTTTTTTTTTTTTGGCCATTGAAAAGAATGATCCCTTTCCATTCAAACAAAATAAATAGATCTCGGGTCAAAACAATGCAAGGTCATGTTATTATGTCATCCACTGAAACACACACACACACATGGAACTTCCTTGTCATACCTGCAACATATTTAGCCAAAGGGCAACGTAATCTTCTGACTGTCTGGCTGCAAAACATTTCTTTCTTTGGCCTGGACATAGAGCATGGATGCATTAATTTATCACAGCTCTTGACTTACTTTCTGCTTGAGATTGATCATTCCAAGGGTTCTCAAAACATTGCAGCGAGGGTCTCTCCGTGGAGTGTGTTTGGCGCTTTCCACAATCAGTTGTATCTCGGCGCTGCCCGGGAAAGGTGGGGGGAGGGGGCTAAGAAGCAAGCGGCGGGTGGGAGAATGGGCAATCAAACTCATGCCACATCTTCACGCATAATGCCAACTTGGTAAAGTTAGTCACTTCGCTACTGCCCGTCAAGTGGGTGTTTACTCTAATTTCCCAGGCTGAGTGNGCGCTTTCCACAATCAGTTGTATCTCGGCGCTGCCCGGGAAAGGTGGGGGGAGGGGGCTAAGAAGCAAGCGGCGGGTGGGAGAATGGGCAATCAAACTCATGCCACATCTTCACGCATATTTACTACCCTTTTAAACAACAAAATATTACTATGTTCAGATCTGTCGAAGAATTTAGTCTCTTAATGCCAACTTGGTAAAGTTAGTCACGTCGCTACTACCCGTCAAGTGGGTGTTTACTCTAATTTCCCAGGTTAAGTGCACACAATGGGTATGTTTTCTGCTGGTGCGCATTGGTGGTGTGGGGTAGTTGTGCGCAGCTTGTAGACATTAGCTAGAAAATTTGGAATCTTTTTGGTACACTGGTAATGGGAGCTCGACAAAGTAGCAGCTACTATCTGCGACTTCAAATTTGTTAGTGAAACTTTTTATCAACCGTTATGAGTCAGATAAGGATTTGGCAAAAATGAACACTAATAAATGAGACAAAAATATAGGTACAGCAAACATCACACTCTAGTCAGTGCACTCTTTTCTAGCTCTTCTGCATCAGTCGCAGCCATTTTAGCGTGTTTAGAGACTGATACTTCCGTTGCGTAGAATCTCTGAGTAAAAAGACCACCCCTTATGTGCACCTACTGGGACAAACCAAACGTAGCTTAGGGCTTCTGTGAAAAAGCCCTGGAAAATTATTTACCGATCGAACAAACAAACAAATCCAGCCATAGATTTTCATTCTTATACGTTAGAGTTTGGTTCAGCAAATCTGAATGACCTTAGATGTGTGTATGTGTGTGTGTGTGTGTGTGTGTGTGTGTGTTGTGTGTGTTTGTGTGTGTATGTGTGTGTGTGCGTGTGTGTGTATGTGCGTGTGTGTATATGCATGTGTGTGTGTGTGTGTGTGTGTGTGTGTGTGTGTGTGTGTGTGTGTGTATGTGTGCCTGCGCGTGTGTATGTATACATGTGTCTATATATGTATGAGTGTTTTATATGTATGTATGTTTCCAGCTATGAGCTTATCTTCCCTTGCCTGCTGTCGCCCGATAAATAATTATTGACTTCACAAGCACGTCGAAGTGATTTTATGAACACTATACATATTTATATACTAATGAAACCGCAGATGGAAACAGTTGGCAAATTGGGCTTAGATAGGCTGTTATTCAGTGTTCGAAACAGATTTGTTGTACAGCATCCACTTCTACCCCATTACTCACCAAGCAGCCTTGGTATATGTTTACGACGTTGAACTAAGTATCAAATGGTCGTGGGTTCGATTCCTGACCACGGTCATATTGTAAATGCCTTGGGAAAACATTTCATTAGCATTTTTTTATTAGTCCACCCGTCTGGAAAATGTGTACTTGGCTATAGGCAGTGAAAGATGTTGTTGTCGGAATGTTAGTTGTTAACGCTTGTAAAATTGCAGCGGCGCTGTGTGTGCTCGGGGGATTTGGGAAAGAAGATGACAGTAATAATTATAATAAAAATATTAATAATAATGATAAACTTCATGGTAGCAAAAATGAAAATTTCACAGCCACACACACACACACACACACACACACACACACACACACACACACACACACACACACACACACACACACACACACACA
>JAWQUT010000547.1:242153-262944 GCA_033807755.1 Ellobium chinense | reverse complement strand
GGGGGGGGGGGGGGGAGAAATTGAATGGAGGAGAATAATATGAGTCAAATTATCTGTTTTGGATGTATGGTATAACTGAAGGACTGGATTTAGATTAAAACCTACTCTGAGCCCATTCCACGTAACAGTCATCAGTGGCTGCGATGACAAGGCACAATGAAATGATAACACCACATGGTCACATAGACTTGTAACAACTATCAGAAGGAATCAAGGAAACGAAGGCTGGCTAAAATTCTCAAGATTAAAATGTGTCTTGCGTTAAATGACTGGATACGTTGCATGGAATGGCCCATTATCATTTCCTTTTCGTAAAGTAGGACACGCATAGCAAAATAATTTTCCGTTTTTAGTACTTTTTCTCTCTAAAAATTATCTATGGTGCCCACCGAGTCAATTTTGCTAAGAAAGAGCATCGTTCTATTACCGTGCGCGTATGGCCCTTGCGTCCAGAATTATTCCCCTTCCCCGATCAGCAGAAACCTGTGGCAAAAACGCTGACGTCACTTACGTTTCAGCACCTACAGACATCTCTACCTGACAATGTATTATTCAGCTTTTAATTAAGGCTCAAGTATTCCAAATTCAAACGTAAAGTTTGATAGTTTAAGCCAGAAAAAAAGTATTTTGCATTTTTATTGCTTCAACTTTTCTTTGGCATATCTACTGTTCACAGAGAAATTAAAACATTCATACCAACATCTTGTCACCCGTCCGCAGAGCACAGGCTAGACATCTTGGCCATGTGGCAAGAACGTATTTGACGTAAGCTTATGGCTGCCACGCGCGCAGTGGTTTTAACAATTCGGACTGGATCATGTAACCCTGTGGGTTGTCTGGGGCCAGCAGAGGCGTTATATCATTATGACAGACACTTGAAAGACTGGTTCATTGGAATAATAGGGTATCGTATGATTTAATATGGTCTGCAGGACGATGCAGTCTTCTTTTAAGTCTATGAATCATATTCTCCGTCAGACAGTAGACAGTGCTCAGAAAGGCATCAATATCTTCAAGTATACACTCTGCCTAAAACGATGGTTTGAAATCTAGAACATCACTGAAGCTACAGACACCCAAAATCTAGCCCTCCGATTCACTCCATTAATCTGAATTGTATATGGCAAAGGGAGAAGGAAGTTATTCCCCTTCCTCACGTATAATCACCGGAAGCTAGAGACATACAAGGGAAGTAATTATAGCCATTGCCAGCGGATAACTTTTTGATGGACGCTTGTTAAATCCTTATCTACACATTTGCCCTTATGTGAACACGTTTTCAAAAGAGCTATAAAATTTCCCTAACTTATTTAATCAATACCTTATTCTTCTGTAGGTTCAAAGCATGGCTGTCTCACGCGTGCTTGATGTGTTTTTTATTTCTTAGGTTTTATTAGGTCTAACAAGGAGATCTTTTTTTGGGGTGTTATGACCAGGATGATTTTTACACTTAAATCTACTAAACACATCAAAGAACATACGAGACAGACATGCCGTGAGTCTATAGAAGTATAAAATATTGAGAAATTAAAAAGCAAAAAAAATCTTGCACTTTTGATAGCGTGTTTACTTAAGAATAAAATGTAAAGTTAGAGACATGACACACGCTATCTATAGGTTACAGAAGTCTAATCCTATTTCCCTCTGAGCCATTAAATTGTTTTCTCTACTGTCACTTACAAGAAATTTCACAATCTCTAAGTCTTCTTTCATAGTTTGCAGAATTCGATGAGCTTATTAAAACTGATGTTTAAGATATAGGTCTTTCATTTCGTTTTCGAGCTACAAACTGATACATCGGAAGGTGTAAACAAGCTAACTAGTTTCCTTAACGACAAGTGCTCCGCGCAGAAGGCCACACTGAAACCAGTGAATGACCCAAAAATGCAGATTTAGTTTTACAAAATCCAGAGAGAATGCAAATTAATTCAGAAGAAAGTTCACACATCTAAGGCCTAGTCTCCATTTCTTACTATCTTCCTAAGACATAATGACAACATGCTATTTTCATCCAATTAAAAGTCTGTAACCTATTAGAACTGCATTCGTAAGCTGATCGTTAATGTATAGACTTGTGGTAGAAGGATGTGCAGAAAAAATAACAAGACACAACACTATCTGTTCACGGCCGTGCAGTGACGAAAATAGAATTCTGACCAGAAATAGAAAGCTGAAAAGGAGAGATTAATGGGACTTAACCATGATGTTAAAGTCTCTTGCACTGTGTCTCTGTGCCCTCATTTCGTAACACTAAATCCCAGCCCTTTCCTGTCTTCTTGTCTTGCTGTCTTCATTTTCTTAGTTTTATGACTTGAAGAAAAAAAAGTTTTATCTCATCTGTTCTATTTGTCCACATTCTTTGAGGAGAGATAAGACGATAGGTTTTGTATTACCATCACTTACGCACACGGCACAATCAAACACAGTTTACTGAAATGAATGGATGGATCTGGGCCGTATTCTGTAGGGGAAGGGAATAGGGTAGGGGGCAAACTGACATCGATTGACGTACATCTTTTATCGGTCATTGGAATTTTGACAATGACAGACAGACAGACAGACAGACAGACAGACAGACAGACAAGCAGACAGACAAGCAGGCAGGCAGACAGGCAGATAGACAGACAGACAGACATACACCTTAAAGTATACACCAGTTTTTTGTGAGAGAGACATGCATCTCTTAGTGAACCAGGGTAAAGAAGAAAAAGAATGCTACTGGAACAACCCATTGAGTTTGAGTTTGTTAAAGGTTCGAAAGAGATTAGGCCTACACAGAACTTGAGATCAGAACATTGCAGTTATAGGTCTGTTTCCAGCTTTTTCAAGTAGCCTACATAACTAGACGGTGAAGTATTTCTGCTTATGCCCTGTTGCGGAACAAAATTATTGGGTTAGACCCAATCCTTCAAATGTATTCACCATGTTGACTTTTCCAAATCGTCACAGACAGTCCAGTAGTTGCCTTGAACTCAGAGTAATGTATGAAGGTGTCAATCACTAAGTAATGTTTACAGTTATTGGTAAACAATGAGTAATGTTTACAGTTATCGGTAAACACTGAGTAATGTATACAGTTATTGGTAAACACTGAGTAATGTTTACAGATATTGGTAAACACAGAGTAATGTTTACAGTTATTGGTAAACGCTGAGTAATGTATACAGTTATTGATAAACGCTGAGTAATGTATACAGTTATTGGTAAACACTGAATAATGTATACAGTTATTGGTAAACACTGAGTAATGTTTACAGATATTGGTAAACAATGAGTAATGTTTACAGTTATTGGTAAACGCTGAGTAATGTTTCCAGATATTGGTAAACACTGAGTAATGTTTACAGTTATTGGTAAACACTGAGTAATGTTTACAGTTATTGGTAAACACTGAGTAATGTTTACAGATATTGGTAAACACTGAGTAATGTTTAGAGTTATTGGTAAACGCTGAGTAATGTTTACAGTTATTGGTAAACGCTGAGTAATGTTTACAGTTATTGGTAAACACTGAGTAATGTTTACAGTTATTGGTAAACACTGAGTAACGTTTACAGTTATCGGTAAACACTGAGTAATGTTTACAGTTATCGGTAACCACTGAGTAATGTTTACAGTTATTGGTAAACACTGAGTACTGCTTTTAATTGTTGATAAAAGCCCGAATAATGCTTATCCGAATACGTTATTCGTAAACACGAGTTGTGACTGAGAAACGGATCTATGGAGTAAATGAAAAGTCGGCTGGTCTAGTTTAGCCACATGGAAAGCTTTTTTTTTATTTGCCCTAGCTTATTCAGCTATTGGAATTGCCGTGCTTGAATCTTCGCAAGTGGGTAGTTTGGGACGGACTTCCTTCCTTCATTCATTCCCTCCTTCCGTCTTTCCTTCTTTGTTTTTCCAGTGCAAGTTTGATCTTTATTTGTGATTTTGTCACTGTTGAAAATATTTCACAAGGACGTCCTGTAGTCTGACATGATATCCCGGGAAGAGGAACATAATCATCTTGGAGATAATTTAGAGCTTGAGCATTAACGATGGGATCTCTTAACACCGTAAGAATAACATTAATATTAATAATAATAAAACATAGCATTTATCAAGCGTACATACAGGATGTGAACGCTTTACATAGAGAAGTAAATAAAAATTATATAATTTTCAGCTCATACACTTAAATATGCTATAATACTCTGCACATATATACTGCAATACAGTTGTGTGATAAAAAAGAATAGCACAAAGCACCGGTGCTGAACGCACCCATTATAGAGTTCAGCGTGTTCTGGGAATCGTCAATGCGCAAGCTCGGAATAACACTTGACATGCAACCAGTAATAGAATCTGAAAAAGTGCGTGTGATTATTTTATCATAATCACTTTCATTTGAGTTTTACAGCTTGTGTATCTGGGCTTAATCGCAATCAGTAAAAACGCTACTTCCGTATTGCCGCAACTTTTTTTTTTTTCACATATCCAAATGCTATATTCCTATATAAAACCAATTGGATAATCGCAACTCAGCTTTTCCCTACCAGCAGCTGCTGAAAGAACATTCTTCACCGAGGTAGTCAAATTCAGAGTTGAAGCTATCGAGACCTTTCATTGGCTAATATGATTTAAGACAATGTATTTCATTGGAGACACGGGTCTCTCACTTCCGGATCTGTATATGAATTGTGGGGCTAAAGGAAGTGCTCAGTATTGACTCTTGCGAGGAAGATCATTGCACGTCGTCTGAAAGTATTAAATACGATTTTTCATTAATATTTACCAGAGTAAATTTACTTTATGTGTATGCTAGCGAGTGGATGTAGTCATATATACATATATCGTTGATTATTTATTATACTTTACAAGAAGTTTTTGTATTGCTCATATGTTTATTGTACGAAACATGAGCTTAATAAAGTTATTATTATTATTGTTATTGTCTGGTTTTAATTATGCGCTTGAAATAGTTCAAGTAAGCAAATGCAATAAACAAAAACATATTAAGTACATCCCTGTATGACTCAGTAGATCCGCTTTGGTTATCTCAGGCCAGAGAACATTGCAGGAAACTAACCAGTATTTTTGTTTGTTTGTGATGCAGGTATGTGTGAGTGTGTACGTGAATAGAATGTGTGTGTGTGTGTGTGTGTGTGTGTGTGTGTGTGTGTGTGTGAGAGTGTGTGTGTGTTTGGGTGTGCAGCTATTTAACTATGCATATTGATTAATGAAACTGGCTTTTTTCCCAGGTAGGCATGGGATCATATTTGTTGTTCTTGTTATTGAATGTAAATCTGGTCTATTTTTTTGTGCTGTTGCTGTTCTTGTGAGTGAGATTAGATTAACCTAGAATTGGCATATTGATTAGTAAGAGAATTTTTTTGACCAAGTAAGGATCGGGGCACATTTTTTTTTGTGTATGTTTTTGTTGTTGCTGAATGTAAATTCAGTTTTTGTATTTCGTGTTGTTGTTGTTGTTGTTGTTGTTGTTGCTGGTTTGAGTGAGATTGGATCGACGAAGAATTTTGACGTACATTAGTGGAGGTCGTCTACCTCAACGTAATAGGGAGAAAGTTGTTGGAGCGAAAACAATGATATACAAGTCATGGAAAAATGTGAGTGCGCCATGTATGAGAAGATGAGACTAGCTGGTGAGTGAGTGAGTGAGTGAGTTTGTGTTTTACGGCGTGTCAGCACGATTACGGCTATATTACGCCCTCATGGTTACTGTTAACGTTTTTTAGTAGAATTTTCCTATCAATTTTGCCCGGACAGCGACCGCTAGGCCTACTCATTTACGATTTTAAAACTGCCCAGGGATTTTTTACGTGCGCAACGTGCACATGGGACTATGTAGCTGGTAAGCAGAATAGTGTGATTTCTGGGACGCGGGGTTATTACAAAACTGGGTTAAGAGAAAATTTTAAAATAATAAGAAAAATTGACATTGAGCAGATGAACATACTTTGTATTATACCCCTTGCGAATGCATCAACATTTTGCAAGACTTTCGACCTTTTGAATCCGAATTCTAAGTGGGGGGCTGGTCCACACTATTCAAGTTTGATTAGATTACAAACACAAAGATATTTGCTACATGTTTCTCCTAGTCCGCACCCCTACTTTACAAACGGGTCTAAGGATAACTACATCACTGGTGTACGCGTTAACGTGGTGCTCGACGACTTAACACTACATGACGTCATCAGTGGAATGATTTAATGTTAACTTCATCTTTGAAAAATACGAACTAAGGGAAGCGGCACAAACTTGCCCATGCGTTATTAATTAAAGTTTGTACGTTCAGCGAGTACAAAATGACCGTAAACCTTCTCTTGTCTATTAGGTTAAGGTTGGTGGGACTGGCAGCAGAGTTTTGCGCACGTCGGTTTTGGAATTTATCACGATGGAAAATAACGTGCCACGCCCCCCTGACAACTCTTACAATATAGATGTATTGCTGACTGCTCTCTCACAAGCCCTAATTTTGCGTTGGCCATTCTCACTGGCCAGATATGGACGACAACTTCAGCAACAACAACAACAACAACGAATCATTTTTTAACCGCCTTAAACGAACTTTAAGTTTGTTTTTTTTTCCTGTGTGTCTTCGTTTAATGCAGCCATAAAAACTCAATTGGAACCTCAGGCTGATTCCAAAAAGTGCAGAAATTAGCTCATTAGCAGGCCATATCTCTCTCTAACCCCTGCCTCGACGTCATTCTACTGTAATGTAATAATGGTCTCGCACGTCAAACATGATTTTCTGATTTCTAGTACTTTTTTTTTTCTGAAAACTAGTCAGAGAAATGACAAATGCATTAGGATTGGCCACAGATAAGGTCATTAGCCCCCTGGAAGATAGTAAAATGACCTAAAAATTAGCAATATGTCACCCTAAATAGTAAATCCCATTCAGGTGACCTCAATAGTAATATGTGTGTGTAATCATTAATGTTTTATGCGCTTCCGCACGATTAGGGCTAAATCGCGCTTCTCCGGTTACCTGGGTGGCCTGGTTTACTTGGATGAGGAATGGACTTCATGGCACGTTGGACAACCCATGTCTACTATAGAGGGGCAGTTTATCTATTTTTCAAACTATATACACATCAAAACAAACACCCCATTTTACAAATGGGAAGGCAGGCAACGCACCAGCGGGGAAAGAATAGCTAGCGCACCGAAAGGCATCATAGACGAATGCATTAGACTTCGTGAAAAAGTTGGACGATTGGCGAATCGGGCGGATTGAAAAGATCAATCAGAGATTGTATTTCGTTGCTATACAGATTATTTTTTTTTTGAAAAAGGGTAAAGAAAATAAAGAGGACTGATGTGTATAGTTACCTTTTGTGTATTTTTCTACGAATTTAGGTGAAAACCGCATGTTTTTACGTTACGTAGTTCTCAAGAAATCTGTGACACAAATTTGGCTGAAGCGTTTTATTAATATAGATTAACTGACGGTTTTGTCTTAGTTTCCCAAGCAGTATCGGTCCTTAACGCTGCTGTATGGCGTTCAAGTGCTGCATAATGGGGAGTAATCATTACAAATTATTTTTGGTTGTATTGAATTTTTTTACGGCTGAGCCTTGATCCAGTCACTCGCCAAACATGCAGACGTCACGTCTGGAAGTAAACACATGTTGTTTGTTAATTGTTCATTGTATTCTGTGATTTTCTGCTGTGTTTTCAAGGTTAGATTGTGAGCTTATATCCATTATATTATATTCGGCAACTTGGAAATGTATGTGTCACTTTTCCGGACAAATTACAACAGCTATAGATTTCAAATTTGGCGTCAGAGTACAAAAAGATCCATTGGTCATCATGACAGCTTCCGATTTTCGCCGTTGGAATTGTCGAATTAAGAAACGTATTTTACAAAAATTGCGGTTCTTCTTCCGCTATTGGCAATTCCGGTCCGGAAACGATACAATTTCACTGGTGGATGACGTCATCCAAATGTGTGTATTTGAAAGTAAAAGTCGGAAGGTGGGGTGGAGAGAATAACATACACACAATTAGAAAAATGTTCAGTGTAAATTTGGTCATCCCCTGCCCTCCCCTTCGCCTTTCCCAGCAGGGCTGGGACGGGTCTGGGACCAGATATATAATATATTTCCCACTCTTTCTTTACAGGTACACATCCGCAAACAAATGCAGGTTACTACTAGGTGTGACCTAATTGTCTAATGCCATTTTGTCAGCTAATACTTTAGAAATATTTTCTCCCTGTCTGTAAGGAGCCAAGTAAGCACACTACCTGTAGCCTGTCCTAATGCATTTGTTGCTTCCTTGAGCAGTATAAATTAAATTAGAGCAGCCCTAGTTAAGGGTCAAGGATTTATTCAGAAAGAGGGCATGCAAATGAGCTTACTCACGATTTGTAGACATGACCTGAGGTCCCAACTGGTTTTTTATGGGAGTAAAATCAGATTATATCAGACAGCACAGAAGTTTACTTCCGTTTCTCTCATGTAAATCTAATTAATTTGTATAACCTAGATGTTCATCTGAATTATTAATTTGTTCGTGGAATTGACCAGTGAAAACTAGGACTGACCTGACAGAAGTAGGAAGTTAGACGTAGCACATATTTATACGTTAAATATTTGCTCATGTTTAACCTACATCTTGTCCTCCAAAATGATCCTTTCAACTAATTATAGTTTTGTACAAAGTTATGGCTATTTCTGTGAGGCCACAAACTGAGATCAATGGCATTTTTCTTTTCTTTCTTACAAAATAATCTAATAACATTGTTGTATAATTACATTTCATGAACTCCGGATAATCACAATTCGTCGGGAGCATGGCAAAAAAAAAACAACTGTAATTTATAGGAGCTTCGGTTATCCAGTGACTCTTATAGATGATTAATACAGAACTTTGTTATTATTTTGGTAAATATTTTGATTAAGCGGAAGTAACGATTGTTAGGACTGCGATTAAACGGGGTCGAGAACATTAGCTGTTGCCAGAAATAAACGTTTAGAATTACTTCTCATGAAATCGGACTTGTTTCGCCCTTGGCTTGTCATAGATTAACCGTGGTTATTGTTGATCACGCTAATGGGAGTTTATTTTAAGCAACCACCTTTCATGTCTGGCTGTGGAAACTCGCTGGGCTGTTAAGTAGTCTATTGACCATGCTCGGTATAATGGGTAGATTTGGTAGACACATGGGGTAAACAGTGACAGCCTCGGGGAGGATGGGGATTTAGTGATTGTCAGTCAGACATCTTTTGATCCACTTAGGCTATTCTCCCACCATCCATTAATCCATCTTTTCATCCATTTTATAGTCCTTTTCACTATTGACAACCAGTGGCAGAAACCTCTTTCGATAGTGTCATCTTTGAAAAGGGCTTCCCAAAATAACACACGTCAACAGTATGCCCTATGAGCACTGGTGTTGGATTGCCTGCCTATAAACAATGGTCTGGATTGCCTGCCTATAAACAATGCTCTGTATTGCCTGCCTGTAAACAATGTTCTGAATTGCCTGCCTATAAACAATGCTCTGAATTGCCTGTCTATAAACAATGCTCTGGATTGCCTGCCTATAAACAATGCTCTGGATTGCCTGCCTATAAACAACCGTGTTTTTATTGTTTATAGGTTGATTCCAACTGAGATTTGCGCTTTAGTCTTTACTAAATCTGACTGTGTCCGGTGACTCTGTAGTCATAGATCCTTGCCGGTTGGTGTGCATTAGCCTTGGGAATGGGCAATCTCCCTTGATTGGTTCTTGGCACCTACTAGAAGAGCAAATCACTTATTTTGTACAACTCAATTAATCCGCTAATATAATTAAATCCCCCTTTGTTGGGGCCCTGCCAGGAAGGGTCAGGATGTAGAAATATGTAAGATGTCCTGTGATTTAAATAAAGCATTCAATTTTAAAGTTTCTGAGCCTTCTAGATTAAAAAAAAATGAAGTGTATAGGCATATGTATTAGCACGCGGTCAAAACCAGCCAAATGAAGAACTGGGGACCAAATCAGAATTCGAGGTGACATTTTTCAAAAGAGAATTGTGAAAAATTTGGGCGTTGACCCCCCCCCCCNTATTCTTACCCTTAAAAGATCGGGCAAAAGAAGTAATTTAACCTCCATGGGAGAAATTTCCCGAAATCACAGTGGTATAATATGTAGAATAACATAAAATGTTAACAGGGTCAAAAGAAGAAAAAATGATGGGTTCCAAGAACCTAATGACTGCAGTTCCGCCAACATTTCAGAATCTGAATGAAGGATCTGAGATGCTAAGATTCAGAATTAATGACTGTCTGTACCGTCGTATATTGTTTTGTTCGCCCATGTATCACAAATGTCGTCTAGGCTCATACCCATAAACTTCTTAAACTTATTTAACTTTTTTTTTTACTTGGCAAGAAATCAAGGTTAACAAAAACGAAACAAAAAAAAAAGTTACACTCCAAGTTCAAAACTACCATTGTTGAAAAGAATTACGCAGTGCAGGAAGGTGTATAAAGTTTCGTAAAATTAGTGATGGGTAAGAACTACAAACTGCAAAACTTGGTCAATACTTGTCAATAGTAGGCTTTGAAAACGCTCTTCCTGTTTCTCGTAAATTATTTATACCATATAACTTTCATTTTGAGTACATTACGCAGCCAAAAATCAAGAAATCCCTAAATCCAGGAAAGCTTTTCAGGAACACGGGAGAAAGTCCTAACTCTTAGATAACCCCAAATTTGTATGGATGGTTGGCAGGTCTAAGAATGTAACGCGTCGTGCTGATGTAATTTAGTAAACAAATCATCATATCATGTGGTTTACTTGACAGTGGGATATAATATTGCTTGTAAACAATCTCATCTTCGCTTAAGGGAGAACATACCAAGCTCAAGTGAATGAGAAAGATGATAAGATATGCATTACTGATAACGCCAAAAGCCATGTCATTATTCTGATTGGACCTGGCGAACTCTGGTTTCATCAGAGCTCTTCAGGTGAAGTCATGCCATTATTGAGGAATTGAGTGTGTTCGTGTCTGGGGTTTGGGTGGGGAAGTGCTGAAGACGGACTGCCCTTTCACCTTACGCAGAACCCCTTCTTTTGAAAACGATAACACCCCAGACTATAGCGATCTTCCTCTGGTTTCTGGATGGATGGATGGATGGATAGATGTTCGATGGATGGATGGATGGATGTTGGATGGATGGATGGATAGATGTTGGATGGATGGATGGATGGATAGATGTTGGATGGATGGATGTTGGATGGATGGATGGATGGATGGATGGATGGATGGATGGATGGATGGGTGAACGGATGAATGAATAGTTATAGCTGACTTAACAGTTGTCTTACAGTTCAAATGACTGATTGATTGATCGATTAATGACTGATTTATTAACTGATCGAGTAATAACTGATTGACTGACTGATTGACTCCTGATTTTCTTGTCTTGATCACAGAGTGGACGGCAAGGAGATCTTGTTGACGGCAGAAAACCACGAATCCATGATGATCTGGATGATGGCTTTACAGGTAATGATGTTGTTTTGATGCTGCTGCTGTTGCTGCTGCTGCTGCTGCTGCTGAAAGTAGTGATGATGTTGTTGATGTTGATAATGTTTATGTTGTTGTTGTGTGCTGTTGCTGCTGCTAAAAGTAGTGGTGATGTTGTTGCTGTTTATAATGTTGTTGTTGTTGTTGTTGTGGTGGTGTTGGTGGTGTTGGTGGTGATAGTGTTGGTGGTGATGGTGGTTTTGGTGATAGTGGTGGTGTTATTGTTGTTGTTCATGTCACTGTGCGGACCGTATTATTATTTACCATCTTGAGTGAACTAGTCTAGTTACTCTGGGCGTTTGAGATTTTATCACTGGTGTCAGTATCCTCTAACAGGTTGACCCCTTTCTTTTACTCGTTCTGTTTTTGATGTCTCTGCCATTTTCTTGTTGGTGTAGTTGTTGATGTTATTGTTTATTGTTGTTGTAATTATTGGTATTTTCATTTTGCTGTTATTATCATTTGTTGTTGTTTTTATTGGTTGTTGTTGCTGTCTTGTTATTGTTTTTTATTGTTGTTGTTAGACTCGTTGTTGTTGTCGTTGCTGTTGATGTTGTTGTTGTAGTTTTTGTTGTTGTTCTTGTCGTTCTTGTTGTTGTTGCTGTTGTAGTCACCGTCGTCGTTGTCGTCGTCGTTGTCGTCGTCGTTGTTGTTATTGTTGTTGTTGTTGTTGGTGGTGGTGGTGTTGGTGCTGTTGTTGTTGCTCTTTGTTTTTAGTGTCACTCAGATCGACCGAAGTAGATCTGCTTGCTGTTTTTGTTTCTGTTAATTTTTTTTAAGCTTTTAGGAAGCTCGACTGGTTGTGTTATACTAGTTGTAGTTAAATGTGTTAAGCGATATTTCTGTTGCTGTCGTCGGCATCGCCTTACTGCAGACACGTACTGTCCACTGCAGAATAGGGCAGACCAATGAAGAAATGAACAGAGAGACAGACTGAGGAATGAATTAATGAGTGAATGAATGAATATGCGATGTTTATTTAAAGAACCCATCAACATAATCACATTAAACATCATAAGTTCCATCAAGAAAATCTCCAATTATTGCGTTCTGCTGAGCAAAACGGTCGCGGCCAACTGAGATTTCATCTAGCAACCATAGAGTCTATCTCTTACCTCTTTCAGCGCCATTGTTACACATGTCGTTTTTAATTATTACGTTAAAATTACGTTAAAATGCTGTTATCAATGTAGTTTTTACAGCAGTGTGCTATAGATGTATCCAGTAAGCCATAGATGTACCTTATAGAAAGACATTCAACAGTGCGTGTCTTGTTTCTCAAGAGATTCTTGAAGAATCTGCAGAGCGAGTAAAACTTAAGAGGGCAATTAGAAACAGTTTTTGTAAATTTGGAGTGAAGTTGGCGCCGAGAGGGGGGAAGAATTGAAGAGGGTGGGGGGGGTAGATTTATTGAAACGCAGGGAATTAAAAACTAGAAAACAGCTAAGACAAGATAGTGGAGATGAGATGCGTTTGTGAAATTTATAAGCAATGAAAGATTTCTCGTGGAGATAACGAGATTCTGGTCGATGAAACAGGAGCAATGACACACTGACACACACACAAACAGATTGACAGTTTAGGCTGAGGATAGATGTGATTTATGACAGTCATACAAAAAGATGCATCGCAAGTTATTAAGTTATTAGTGGTGAAGTAGGAGTTGGAACAGTGTGCTGTATTGAGATTGGGGGAGGGGTTGGGGGGGGGGGGGGAAGGGAGAGGACACAGTGGGTGGAATAGCGAGAAAGTGCCTCCTTAGAATGAAGGGGTGGGGGAGGTGTTTGTCACATTATGATGCGCTTCTAAAACTAACTACTGCCACAAGTGTATCACGAGAGGTTAAGGAACTCTCAGGGGCGGAAACACTGAAAGCTGCGCTATCCGATCGTTATAGAAAAGCATGCCCCACCTAACAGTGACGATGGACACCGCTTCAACAAAAAGGGGTTGACTTAAGTTTGCAAGAGAGGTGCCACCGAAGTACCTATATTTTCAAATAAATACAAGTCTTCTCATAATACGCCCCTGAGAACTAGTAGAGCACACAGTGCCTGTCATGACCTTTGTGCACCTATGGCTGACAGGTTATAGACCTACTACTTATAAACCCTTCACAACACTTCGACAAAAATGCAAGAGAGATGCCATCGAGACACCTGGTATAGGAAATAATCATAACACTCTTCACAGGATACGCCCCTGAGATCTAGCAGAGTATGTATACATTGCTTTGCATGCCCTTGATGCTCCAATGCTGCAAAGTTACAGACCTAAAACTTGTAAATTCCTCAACAGAAATGCAAGAATGATGCCACCGACATACCTTTAAAAAAAAAAAAAAATCACCGGTGCAGTATTCACAGGATACGCCCCTGAGGTCTAGTAGAGTACGTATACACATCGCCTTTCACGCCCTTGGTGCACTTAGACAACTAGTTTATATACCTAGTACTTGTAAACCTTTTTAAAAAAAAAAACTTCAACTACTTCCGCCAGGCTGATCTTCTCAACCGAAAATAAGCCTTATTATGTCGTAAACACAGTTTCGTTAAGTCGCAAAATGTCTTTGCTGTCTGTCTCCCTGGTGACATTATTTATGACCAGACGTGATTACCTGTGAAGTGGCCTACTCCCAATACCGACTGTCCCCACCTGGGATTCAACATAATGTTTCTTTTTCACATGTTATTCGTTCTGATGCAGAAGTTAGCCGGGGATAGAAGGATGGAGGGATGGGGGGTGTAAAATGACATGATTGGATGTAGTTCATTCTCCAAAATATTACGTTGCCCTTTGTTTGTCCCTCTGCTTTCCCTCTTTCTATCGGGTCATTTGCTCTCTCTGATGATCTGTCTGAACACGCAATATGTGTGTGTGTGTGTGTGTGTGTGTGTGTGTGTGTGTGTGTGTGTGTGTGTGTTGGTGGGGGGAGGAGGGAGAGGAAGTGGGTCAGAGGGAGGAAGGAGGATGCAGTAGAAAAGGTTTAGTCTTGCAGCTTTATGTGACCAAAATTCTGCTATGAATTTCAGTGTTCAGTCGTCGGGGTTCCGATCCCCATCTTTGTTATTGCTCGTTTATTATTTTGTCTATTATAGTCTCACATAAATGATCTCCGTAGATATAACTGTTGTTTTCGTTTCAGTTCGTTGGAAGACGTTTCTTGCTATTGTTTAACTCTTACGCGGCTAGTGTTAATAATTGTCACGTTAACTTAATGGTGGTGACAGCAGGTCTGTCTGCCTGCCTGCTTGCCTGCCTGGCTTTCTGTTAGTCTGTCTATCTGTCTGTCTTTCTGCTTGCTTGCCTGCCTGACTGTCTATCCCTACACCCCACGACCATCCTCTTTCATTTGGCTTCAGTTCACTAGTCTCTTGAGTTCAACCATTTTATGTCCAGCTATAAAATTCCAAAACGTTGCTGCATTCGCGAAATTTTCTCCGATTTTATTTGGCATTAAATTGATCCCCTACCAGTACCATGTCCGGATTAACCTATGCACCAGATACAACACGTGGCAACATCCCAAGGTTAGTAGTGTGGAGCCCTGGACCGCTGGACCATAAAGACTTTTCACTCATTCAGAACTTTTTTGCGGGGGATGGAGGAGGGTGATGTTATTTTTTTGTTTGAGATCACAAGGGTCCTTCAAAATAGAGTAGGGTCTTCTCTATATTTAGGTTACCAACGCACAAAATGTATGATCATTATGATATTATCAACTATCTGTTGTTGACAGCACGACCCTAATTATAACTGTGAACTCTCCACACCAATATTTTTTCCATAGGTCACTGAATAACAATTTTTAGTCCGCACAATCATTAACTGCAAGTTACTTTTGTTTTGTTGTTTTTTTTCGGTATTTATAGTTTCCTAAAGCGGTTGCCCTACTCGGAGACTTCAGCAACAATAGCAACAACAACAACAACAACAATATCATCATCAGAGATGAGTAAAAGTTTAACCATTAAGTGAATACAACAGAACTGTTCTTAGTCCCGGCTGCAAGGTAAACAAATCTGTACTGGGGTAACCCAGTGTCGACCACCGCCCGCAGGAGCTCATAAATTCATCACCTGCCATAAATTACAGCAGTACATATCTAGGTCAACGTTAATATTGTATTATAGTTTATACGATGCGGGCGTAAGACCGTAATTTCAACATGAAACCGACGCCATTGTGAAACACAGCTTAAGGCTAATGCCCGCTAGTTTCCTGTTACCTGTAATGCAAAGGGGCTGTAAGCCGGTACAAAATACGGATCATAATGTTTACGAAAAACAGATGGTATCAAGATATTTACACCAGACTCATGTCTGAAGCGCAATGAGATCCTTTTCATCCTCCCTTCCCTCCCCATCTTCTCTCCCCCCNCCCCCTTTTTTTTTATGTCCCTCCTGTCTTTCAGCTTGGTCGTTGTCATCATGTAATGTTTACCGATAAATCATCGATTGTTGTTTGGTATCATTTTGTAGCAGTGTGGCTGAATGGTTGCGACGTTGAACTCAGATTCAAAAGGTCCTGGGTTCGTTTCCCGACCACTGTCATGTTGTAGGTGCCTTGAGAAAGTATTGTATTCACATTTTCTTCAGCCCACCTGTCTATAAAATGGGTACCTAGCTATAAGTAGTGGAAGATATCACAGTGCTACTGTCTTAAATGAGAGCGGTAAAGTATGCTCCGCAGGGAGTTGAGAAAGTCTTAGAGTAAACAGGCCTGTTGGGGTAATAATCGTGAGTGAGGGCATAAGCCCGGATAGGAGACTTGTAAACCGCGTTGTTATTATTCTTGTTGTGGTTGTTGTTGTTGTTGTTGTTATTGTTTTTGCTGCTGCTGCTGCTGCTGTTGTTGTTGTTGTTATTGTTGTTGTTTTTGTTTTTTGTTTTTTGTTTTTTGTTGTTGTTGTTGTTGTTGTTGTTGTTGTTGTTGTTGTTGTTGTTGTTGTAAAATTTCATTGTCTTAATTATCTGTTAATTTGGGATTACCCTAGTGGTCTCTCATCTAGTGCTTCGTTTTGGGTTAGAGGCAGGGTTAAAGATGACAAACCCTTGGGACTCTATACATTATAATTGTCTTCCATATTTGCTTTCTCCTTTCTATTCCTGCCCCTAACCTTAGACCAAGCGTTAGGCGGGAGGTTTTGTCTCTTCCAGATGTTACTGTACTTTCTTGGTTAATGAGATTGTTTCACCCAAGTTTTGTTTGTGTTTGGTTTGTATGTAACATTAACAAAAAAAAACCAAAGCTAGTCTAGTAAAAATAAAACCTAATGGATATAGCTGATCTTGGTCTACGATAGAGATTGTTTACATTTTTGTTGGTTTGAGGGTCTAGCTGAAATGGAAAGTCCAAGAGATTTTGGAACGATTTTCTAACCGTGAGGTGCAGAGCTTTTTTTTTTTTTTTTTAAAAACATCTCCATTAGAGAGGTTTTGTTTTCAAGTTCGGATACCTTACATAAAGATATGGCAATCGCATAATAGGATTTCCTAGTGCTACCATCTTATTGCATGTTTCCAACTAGAATCAGATGTAAATTTTCCAGTAGCTTCTAACTCGGGATGTGATGGTGACCCCAGCACATGCCTATCTCGCTATAACGGCACGTAGAAGATCCAAACGTTGCAACAGATACTCTCCATTACTTACACTTTATATTATATACACCATCCTCTCCGTTTCCTGCCGTGTTTTGTGGGAATATCAGACGTCCAGGGTTATTTTGTCTCATAGGAAGTATGTCCACTGCCTTCATTTCCTCATTGTTCGACTTCATTTCCTTGTTGCCCTCCTCACTTCATCTTTCTTTCATTCATTTCTTTTTTTTTCCCTATCGTTCCACTGCTTTTTCCTTATTAGTCCCCACGGTTTCACTTATCTTCATCTTTTATCTCTTCTTTCATTTCCGGTTCTTCCCGCTCATTCTTTCTGTGATTTTCTGTCTTCTTCTTCTTCTTCATCATCCTCCTCCTCCTCCTCATCATCATCATCATTTTCTTCTTATCTTCTTTTCCTACTTTTCCTTCTTTTTCTCCGTCTTGTTCTTGTTCATCATTCTTCTGTGTAAACTCCTTCTTCGTCTTCATCCTTTCCTTCATCTTCTTCTTCTTCTTCTTCTTCTTCTTCTTCTTCTTTTTCATCGTCTTCTTCTTCTGCTTCTTCTTCTTCTTCTTCTTCTTCTTCTTCTTTTTCTTCTTCTTCTTCTTCTTTTTCTTCTTCTTCTTCTTCTTCTTTTTCATCGTCTTCTTCTTGTTCTTCTGTTTCTTCTTCTTCTTTTTCTTCTTCTTTTTCTTCTTCTTCTTCTTCTTCTTTTTCTTCTTCTTCTTCTTCTTCTTCTTCTTCTAACCACCAAGTCAGTACTTTACATCCTATTCATCTCCCTCTTCCTGCCTTCCATTACTTCTTACATGGAAAAATTAAGACGCAGCAAAACGCTTTGTTTTCGCAACACACTGCATACATCAATCACTAGCCCTCCAGTCATGTTTAGAACAGTCCTGTCCCATTTTATGCTCAAAGGTGTATGCTGAGGTTCACAGGTCACATCACGTCAGAGGCGTTTCCTCGTGGTGACAGGTAAAGAGTGTTTTATTTTTCCACAATAGAGATGATCCATTCTTAATTCTTCTGAGATGAACGAAATGGGGCATAGTGCTAAGTGCATGGATAGTGGTATTGGTCTTCACGTAATTCATCAGCTTTTTCTAACCATGTTCGTAGAAACTGAGATTTCACGTACAAGTCGTTTATTCCTTCGTAGTGAAGGTATGCATAAATGTTGCATACATAATATCAAGGAAGCAAGTATTATCTTACCAACAAAACTATAAGGAACTATTGTGGGCTGCACATGATTTGTGATTTCAGTGCGGTGATCTATGGTTGTGATCTCTAGACAGGCCATGTTATGAAATCTAACAAAGAAATAGCATAATTAGATAACCAATTTGTTTTTAAGTAACAAAAAAAAATGGACCAACCACATTTTCAGAAATCACTGGTGATTATTTTGGAAACGTGTGCCTGATATCCGATTGTTTACCCAATCTGCCCCTCTTAAAGGTTTCGCCTATGGTTGTAGTCTTTTCAAAGCTTAATGGCAAACCGCCCCTGGTAAAGGATCACGGCTGATCTCCCTTCTACGCCTGTCGGACGTCATCATTCTCTCGTCTCTTGCTTCATGAAAAGATGTCAGGTTGTATGATGGAATGCTAAACTGCCTTCAGTAACAAAAAAATTATGTCACGTGTTAGCACGTCCTGTTATCTGTCCGGCTGCTTGACTTAGTTCAGTGCCTCAACATACCACGGTGGAGAGAAAAACACAGTATCAAGTAGACGATACGAATATTGAAAGCAGCATGGCTGAGTGGTTATGGCATTGGACTCAAGATAAATTAATGGGGGGTTTTGATTGTTGCCATGGTCATTCTCGTAATTCACCTTTCCGAATCACACAGCCAGGACAAACAATCCTGTTTTTGCCATGGCCTGAAAGTTAGGATCAGAAGCCTGGATGACAGAGTAAGGTTGGTAGTTATTTGTAAACAAAGTAAGTAAATAAAAAAAAAAAACCAGAGCTGCGAAGTAGATTAAAAAAGGGCGACGTCTGCCTATTTTAACCATGAGGAGGCCGCGGCTGACCAAGTTTAGCCACGTAAAAAGTGTTAAAGTTTTTGGATTGTTTTCGCAAATTTCAATTCTTGTTGCTGTCAGGAACTTTCTTATATGAGTGTCCTCCATCTGATCCATGATTTCCTTCGCGTGGCATACGTCTTTATTATGCGCTAAAAAGCACATAACAATAACTACAAAACTTATTTTCTGTCGCTTTTGCTTGAATGTCAAGACAGAAACAACACAATATTATTGTTAGGACTCTTACAGTACTTCACCTGATTTCTCTCAGAATAAAACCCTGTCTCTTTCCAACACTATTAGAATAACAACAACAACTGAAAAAAAAAGGTAATGATTTTAAGATCAGTGACAAATTGAATAGCACGTTACCTAAAAAAATGTCACGCGTGACATCAAAATTGAGTCCGTGTGTCTCATCCTCTAGATATTCGAAGATATGACGTCATTAGCACCGCCTCAAGGGACACAACAAAAAGTCAAGAGTCTTTAGGGCCGGGTTAAATCCCCTTATCGCGTCACGCATTGCATTGTGGCTTAGTGTTATTTAAGAGAAATCCAAAATTGTAATTACGAAACCTATGAGGCTTGAATTCAGAACTGGAGAGCTATCAGATGTTACGATGGTGAACACGACAGGATAATGGGGATTAACAGACTTATGGTTATCTCACAGAGGATAGAGTACTTCTCATAGAACATACTAGAGTAATTGAGGTGTGGAGAACTCTTCATCACTGAAAAAGGTGTCATGGTGTATGAGACATCTTTGTAAACAACAACCACAACATCAGAAGGAGTGACAGTGACGTGAGAAAAGAAATTCAAAACTGTAGTGACAGTTATAATTTCATCTCTTCAATAAGAACAGCACTGCTCAAAGATGGTGATGATGATGGTGAATAAGAAGCAACCACCTTTAATTTTAAAAAAAAGTCATTAGTCACAACAAAAACACTAACAAGAGCATTAAACACAGCAAAATCACTGGGAGTATTATTGACAACTGCAAGAACTTTTATGTTATATTTTTAAACACATAATAGCAACATAAAACGTTGCATTGTCAATAAGCGAACTATCATGGCAGTATTACAGTGACAGGGAAAAACGACAACAGGTGCATACATGTACTTAGTGGTCATCTGCCGTAACATCAGCAGCATCACAACAACATCAGAACATACTACAGCAGCTACCGCCAAGAAAACAAACATTGACATTAAACAGTACTGGTATCAAGAGGCTACACACGTGTAAGTTTGTCTACGATATTACACTGGCTAAACAGCAGTTCATAACAAAGTTAGGTTTACTTATCTGCAACATATCGCTTCTCATCTCTCTCTTTCTTTCTCTCTCTCTCTCTCTCTCTCTCTCTCTCTCTCTCCCTCTCTTGCTCTCGCTTTCGCTCTCTCTCTCTCTCTCCCTCTCTTGCTCTCGCTTTCGCTCTCTCTCTCTCCCTCTCTTGCTCTCGCTTTCGCTCTCTCTCTCTCTCTCTCTTGCTCTCGCTTTCGCTCTCTCTCTCTCTCTCTCCCTCCTTCTCTTGCTCTCGCTTTCGCTCTCTCTCTCTCTTGCTCTCGCTTTCGCTCGCTCTCTCTCCCCCCCCTC
>JAWQUT010000547.1:225235-240048 GCA_033807755.1 Ellobium chinense | reverse complement strand
TTTTTTTTTTCAAACCCTTACACAAACAAGCTTATGAAAATCAGTCTGTGTGCACCAAAACGTTTTATTTATAGTGTTACTAAATGGGGTGGCCTCTTATCTACTGGTGACCTTCACCCTTGTGACCTAGTTTATCCGTACTCGTTCTTGCTTTTTAGTTTTGTCCGTCGTTTTTGTTTTTATTTTCACTCTGTTCAGCGCTATCTGGTAGTGGAAAGGATTAGGATCAATAATATGTGATATTATAGATATATGAACTGATATCGTGAACTAATTCTTGTTTTGCTGAGTTGTATATTACGGGCTTGTTAAACGGGCAGGGTTAAACTAGGCGTGTAGTTCCAATAACATACAAAAATAATTCCACGTTATCCCAAGTTTGACGAAGTCTGGAAACGTTTCTGTTAAGCATACAGATGGGATTAAGCGGTGCAGTTTCCAATAGACTGTCATAAAATGTTCCTATTGTTCTGAAAAATAGATGCATCCGGCTGAAAAAGGAGATAAAGTGTTTTTGCAGTTAACGGAGCAGACTGTACTGAACACTGATTGAAATGAAATTTGACTTTACTGAAATTTAATGGTTTAGCAATAAAAACAAAAAACAGTATGGGATGTCTATGATTTTCTAACAAAAATACATGGTGATGTTGTCTACATAAGGAAGTGTTTCAAATCATTATTTTCATAATTACCTTCAATCTATAAACGAAATCTAATTAAACTGTGAAGAAAAAAAAGTAATTTAAACGTATATTACAATATAAATCACGCACTTTTTCGCAGAAACACCCTGGATCATCAGACTAAGAACGGTAATGAAATATCTTTCTAAAATAATTTGGTAAATATTTCATTCTTTCTTCTACAAAATTCACACATTTCATTAAATTGTGGAGGTCATCTCCTACACTTCTTTTTTTTTTTCAAAACATTCTTTAGCCATTTGCATTATCGTGTTATGTCACGTGCACAATATATTGCAAAGCAGATTAATGACGTCATGACAGTGGAAAACATCTACATCAAGTACATTCGAACATATTAATTAATATTATACTACGAAATTCACAAGACCCGCTGTAGCATGTTATTAAAGGCACATTTCCGATTATCCGTGATTATAAGATTTTAAAAAAAAGGGGACGTCAGCTTGATTCGTGCATAGCAACCAAGATTGTGTGTCGCAAAGGATCACTTTGCGATTGGTTACTAAGTTTTTGTCTGACCTTGAGTTAAGTAGGGTAGGGGCGGGGAGTGCGCCGGAGGGGGAGGGGGGAAGGAGTTGTTTGCCGCTTGGGCGAGGTTTGAGTGATCGACGTGAGGGAGGCCACTGTTTGATTCTTAAAAAAAGTGCGGTTACAAGGAATTTAGAATTGACTCGTAATAGGCGTCTTTTTCGGACTGATTTTAGTCGCATTTCGTTATGGGCGTCACAAAATTTAAAAAATACAAATTTCAGGACTCATAAGCCGTTTCGTACTATCACTAGTGACGTATTGAAAGTTTTCGTAATAAACGTGGTCAGGCCGACATTACGTGTGCTGGATCATTTCGTCCCTGAAATTGCTACGCAAGTACACTGTGACCTACTTTCTAATCGAATCGATAACCTTATGATTGAAGGAAAGTCCGTTTCTTTATTATGGAAACGTATATATTAATAGATTAATATTTCCTCGACATTTTACCTAGTTATACCGTGATCTGACAAGGGTGTACGTATTAGTGAAATCACATAGCTGCAAAGATGATTCAGTAGGCTTACTCGATAGTATTGACTTGTTTACATTTTTCAAATGGTTAGTGGGGGTAGACACGCAGTAATATCATACATACATACATACATGATGTCATCAGCAGTTTTAAACCTCGCGAAGCCGATTTTGTAAATTTTACAGGAGAACAAACAAAAAAAATCCACCTCCAGTTCTGGATAAGAAGATTTGTTTGCTAGTTGGGTGAGAAGAAACGGGTACAATAAAAAACCTCTAACGGAGATTTTATCATAGGATCTGAGATCAGCTACCATGCTAATCATCCAAAACATGTTTTTATATCAAAATATTATACAGAGACATCACGTAGCGTCTCATTATGCCCAAGAGCAAAAGTAAACAAGGACGAAAAATAAATTTCGAGTACATTGGACGTGTGGTTGGGAAATAACCTGTTGTTTTTTTTCTCTTGTAACACACGTCTCATAACGGACGGGCGTTGCGTCTTTCACGCATGATAAAACCTGCCAAGGATTTAGGAGTAATTTGGGCGTGAAGGATTGAAAGGTTTACAGTCCAACATGATCCAATCAAATATCCTGCTCACAAATGTAAGCTAGCCCTTAATATTTCGTGAGGAGATGAAGAGAGGCCTAAACAACAGATTTCCGCGAATGCATGGTTTTTGGGCAAAATCGGTGTTTGTGAGGCTTTATCAAACAGACGACGAAATAAACGTAACATTTGAGAACTTGCGCGCTGAGGATGGGATCTCTTACCACCGTAAAAATTACATTAGTGCATCAGTGTTGAATATACCTTTTGTATTTCCAACAATCATAGTATATTATGTAATTCTCAAGATGGTAAGAAATCTCATCGTTAGTGCGCAAGTACTAACGTGAGGTGTACGTCAGTACAAAGGGTTGACATATTAGGGGCCCATGCTCCCTCCCATAAATATCTGTGTTGTTTTGCTGGGTACATGTGCCCATGGCTCTTCTTTTTCTTAGCCATATAAGGGTGCTACCCTTTTATACAAGTATATTTAACAAGAGGCTAAAAAGTAACTGGTGAGGCAGAGGGCCAGAAGACGCTGACGGTCCCTGATATCCAGAATATGATCAGAGAGATCGGGGAAAATAAACAGCAAAGAATAGATAACAGCTTAGGAAAGTCTGGGCTAAGAAAGCTCTCTTAGATCTACGGCGTGGTCACTCTGACCTGAGCGGAAATGAATGAGCTATCTCCCAGGACAGGACTATGCTTGTTTAGTCCCCGCGGGGGAGCGAAAGGTCTTTTATTTTGTGGGCCGCCCCTGGGAGATTCTAAGCAACAGAAATACACATCAGTCTCCAAGCAAGCCAAAGATGACTGTGACTAATGCGGAAGAGCTAGAAAAGGGTGCCCTGAATTTCGAGTGATGTTTGCTATACTTAGGTATTTGCCTCATTCATTAGAGTCTATACCTCGTTGATTCTTGTTACATCCTCTTCTGATACAAGGTCGTTGATAATAAGTTCAACTAACAAATTTTGCCGAGCTCTCACTTCCGGTTTCACAAAAATATTCCGCCAGCGTCAAGAGGGTAGACAAACTCCCCCTGCGTATCCAACGCGCAGCAGCAAAAAAAAAGCATATCCCTGGCAAACCAAAACAAAATCGCAGCCAGTTTCCAATTACAGATTGATCGTCTCTGCAATCAGGAATCAAATCAAATGATTAGATCTTTTTTTCCATCAGTTCTGACTGATGTGGAAGTAATATGCCTTTGTACTCACACGTGGGAAGTGTCAAGCGCAGCATTGTCAACTGTTGCCACAAAAATCAGCAGGAAGATCTTTTAGTGTGGTGATAAGATTGATTGATTTATTTATTTATTTATTTATTTATTTATTTATTTATTTATTTATTTATTTATTTATTTGTGTATTTATTTATTAATTTATTTATTTAGTTAGTTAGTTAGTTAGTTAGTTATGTGATTTTAACCCACGTGGGCTTTTTTTTTTTTAAGGCAAGACACCTTTATGAATCTCTTCAGAAGACACTATGGAAGAAGAACATTTTTTGGTGCCAGTCTGAGATTTGTGTGAGATGGATGATAGTGCGGGTCATTTCTTTTGTAACTAAGAATTTTAAAGTCCAAAGAGATGCTTTCTGTATGACTGTTGTGTCGAACGAGCAGACCACAGTTGTGGTCTGGGCTTACCCAGTAAATTTGTTAAACTTGCTGTCTGCACCAAATTTGTTTCCTTTAAACATCTATTACTTATGGAACGTATATCTCTCTCATATAAACACTATGCGATTCAGGTACACTTAAGTAAACCTCTATTCGCTTTACTACCGAGTTCGAAGACGATCATCTCCGCTTAATCTCAGTCCGGATAATCGCAACTTCGGTTTAATCGCAACATCTTCTGCATAACGCAGCGCTCTGTTTGTATAAATAAAAGTAAGTCACTCGGTAATCTCAACTCCTGCAAATCCTAGCTTCTTTCCATTTTCCCAAGGCATAATACGTATAAGCGGAGTTGACTGTATGTGTATTCACTCAGACCTCGATGTTCGGAGATCATACATGTACAGCTCAGAGCGTGTGTGACAACAATATAGAGAATGGGTGGTCGGAGACGAAGATATATTTAGATGAAAGAATCAAATGAGATAAGAGTGCGGAGAGATGCTATTCAGAGAGAAAAACAAATAAGTGGAATGAGTAAAAAAATGTATAAAGCCCTTTGAATCTCTTGAACTTGAGTCAATAGGAAGACAGCTATAAAGCTACAGCTATCGTGAAAGACAACAAAACGTCTTTGTATGCGGCTTAGAAGTCTGAACTCATAATCCTTTCTGAAGATTATATATTATATTGATTCAACATCAGAGAAAAACAATAAAAAAAAAAAAACAAGGGAACGAAATATTGCTATTTGGGTCATGATATAAATCTTATGTATGGCTTAGCATCTATTGGACCATTGTACTAACTGTCACGTATGTTTGTTTGTAGAGCAAAGATCTTATTTATGACCAAGACACAGATATTTAGATGCATGTCTGTGTTTGGTTTCATAGACACTAGACTATACAGAGACAGCCTTGAGACCATGATCCTAGTAAGTAAAATGTCTAGCGAGATGGTCGAAAGGTCAAAATACCCATAAGCCTTCGCATAATTTATGGCCATCGTATGTAGAGAATAGACTGAGATCGTAGATAATAATTATTATGATCTGATGTAGATGAACTGCACAGTGGACATAGGCGGAGATGAGTGTTGGTTGGGGGGGGGNGGGGGGGGAGGTATGAATATGTGACGTCGTTTGTTTTGTAACTATTGTCATTTCATTTGGGTTTCCCTTCGTACAGGTTGGCAGATTTTTAAAAAGAAAATTAGTTCATATATATCTTTCTTATCGTTTCTAATCGTTCTCTTTATGTTTCACTTTCAGTTTAATTCAATATTCGATCTGTGGTCTACAGTTTCATCGATGAGTGTCAGCTGTTTGGAGCTATACTTGTGTCGCGTAACTGTGTGGTTCATTCAGTTCAGTTGTGAGTGATATGTCTCAAACAGGGTGAGGGCCACCTCAAGATCCTTTTCACGATTAAAAGTTCATCTTTTTCAATAGTTAGAGTTAACGTGATAAAAAGGATCTGAAATTTTTTGTTTGTTTGAGATCAGATTTATGAAATTCGTTAATTCATTATCGTATTATCTCGCCAGAGGCATAGCTGCTCCTCTATGTAGTATAATTTGGACGGATGCCTGTATGAACAGAAACAAATCAACTAACAACATTACCGAACACACAATATTAACAAGAAGCACGGTCAGCTGGTGAAATTATGCCCAACTAGTACAGGTTTAACACGATAATTATGGTACATAGTCTAGTATCAATAGCGTGCTCGGGTCATCTCTCCCCCCAGGCCTCAACACCAATCATCAGTCAGATGATGTTTAGCCACTAATTGACATCCCACAGGTGTATCTGTGTAACCGACCTGGTCTTGTGCGAAGTCATCGAGAGTTAATCCCCTTGGCTAAGTCACAGATCTCATGTCATCTGACAAAAGGTTTCATCTCTGCCAATTTTTTTTTGAGAATTCAGATCGGTTCTGTTTGAAATTAGTCCTTTGCTTCAATGAACTTCCTGCCTAATTTATCAAAAAAAAAAAAATGCACATTTTTGAACACACAAAAACAAACTGATGGGAGATTGATATACATATAGATCACGAAGAGGCCAAAAAAAAAAGTGATTTTGAAGGAATAAGCAACATAAGCCCTTTTATAGAAAGATGTTAATAATAGAGGCAATCCAATGTTGCGGTCAGTCACCGGGGGCCAGGTTTAGCTGGTTCATGAACTGACTCAGATTATATGGTGTTAAAGGGATAACCTATCTTTTCTGTGTGGGGCAGGGGGGAGAGAGAGAGAGACAGGGAGAGGGTTGAGGGGGGGGGGCAATTTAGGTCAACAGTTGTGGATGCATAGGCGTCATGTTTTGGAGCTCAGAGGCAGAAAAGGAAAAGTATCCAGTGGTACACATACAGTAATTTCCGTGGCAGTTTTGATTCTATACCCCCCCCTCCCCCACCCTTCTCCCGACCCTGCTGCCATGTCAGTGGAACTGTAAGCATCTGTTATGCTCTGATGGGTTAGTGTTATGTTCGACAGTTATTATCATTTTGTGGAGAATGCCATTTTTCTTTTTGACGAGTTAGGCCAGCTGATGGAAATGGGTGACCTCAGCATCTTATGGCATTATGTTAATAGATTAACAGGTTTCAGGTATGAAGATGCCAATGGTTTTTTTTTTCACTGTTGGCTATATCAGGTTTTACACCTCTCATTAACTTATCAAGGGGTCCAAGGCCAAAATACTTTCCAAACATGTTGTTTAGCTCCTCCTACAAATTCTGACACAAAGTAAAATGCCCCTAAACCAGTTAGCTTTTGAGAACTTAGACAGTGAAGCAAACTACCTAATATTTTAGGCCTTTTCACTCAGTAAACAGGGTAACGTTACCCACCTAGCAACAACCACAAATTTTATACTTGAGTGACTAAACCTCACCTATTCTGAGTCTACACATGTATTTTAGCACCTACATAAGCCTTTGAAATTAAAATCCAACCCCTCTCCTCCCTCCCCATGACAAGTTTTCTGATTTTATAGGGACCATTTAAAATCGCATATTTTTATGCCAGGTGCTATTGGCATCTTCATACCTTCAACCTCTCTATATACATGCTAGATCAGCATCAGGTCAGCGGAAAATGAAATGTGTGACAGCGAGCCATTTCGCAACGATTTGCCTGTACTCTAGAAATCTTCAAGCCACACATTTCCACATATTTCCAAGGGCCAGTACGCCCTAGATTTGGAGATTTTTGTGGCCACGAGTGGGTGAGAGAGCTAAAAAGATCTAGAAGTTCACATTGTGTCAAGGTTCTGAGGACATTAAGGTTTCTACTAACTAATCCCATGATGGCTCAATGTCCCTTTTAGCACCATATAGGATTCAATTAACCACTTAAATACTATAATGTGGTCGTTTATATTGCGACAAGAGTCTCAGATTTCAGTAATTTTACCTGAGCCTCAACGAATCATGAATTTCCGTACTCAATCACATTTCGGATACAATCCTCTCCATTTAATGACAATCCCTTTTATCAGAAAATTGCTAGGACACGGTGCATTTTATGTAAACCTCACTTGAAAATCTAACCGCAACTTATTGAACATAACCGAAGATTATGCAGGATGGATTGTAAATCATTTCGGAACAATAAATTATTCTAGATCTAGTCTAGGTGTAGTATAAATATAAGCAGTTGTTTAAAACTGATGAGTAAGGTGGGACTTGTGTGGACGTTTGACATTCGAGTTCTTGTGAATTATGGATCTTCCCAGGGGCGTAGCGAGGGTGATTTTGTTGGTAATCTAGCACTTACATCTAACCAGGCCTTCCAGATGGACATATTCTGACTCGGCCTGCCCCACACACTAAGGTATGCTCTGGTTACGCAAGAGTACAAATTTTTAACTTTTTCTCAAACATTAGACAGTTCGCGATGGAAAGTATCATACCTAACGCGGAGGGACAGGTCAAAATTTTGTCTTCGTAACGGCGTGCACCGATACAGCTAGCCGTAAACAGCACACGTGATAAGTTGTGTGAACTTGTGTGCTGCATTTCATACCACATAGACAAGACACCAATTAACACTGTCTCCCCATGTTCTTGCCAATGGCGGTTAGCTCTCACCCCCCCCCCCCCCCCCCCCNCCCCCCCCCCCCCCTCCCCCCAAAAAAACAACCTACTCGTGCAACTTTTCCTTTCGAGGGTACACTTAGAGCATAGTGCAAGAGCTGAATGGCAGTTTGAATGCATATATCAAAACACAAAAAAATAGCATCTAGATCTGGCTTGATTGTTGATCTTTTTAACCAGTTTCTATATTTTCTTAGGTAAATTTTACCCGACACCGCACCAGCTGCCACTGGTTCTTGTCTAATATAGATAACTGCTTGCGAATGAAATTTGCAGTTAGTCACAGGGAACCTTAAGTTATTTTGGGGGCTAAATCAAATAATTGGTAACATGACATAGCATTATTCTGGCTCGATATATATTTGTTTCCAGTAGTCCCTAAGCAAGCCAAGATGGCTCAGAATGACGCGGAAGAGCTAGAAAAGAGTATGCTGACTTGCGAATGATATTTGCTATACTTATGTCTTTACCTCATGAATTAATATACATACAATTGTTCATTCTTGCCACATCGTGCTTTGATACAAGGCTGCTGATAAAAAGTTCCACTAACAAATTTGAAATTGGTTGATGGTGGTGTCCATTTTTGCCGGGCTCTTACTTCCGATGTAAGTAGGAAAAAAACTTCCAAAGTTTTTAATTAGTCTCTAAGCTCCGCTTGAGCAAAATACTTTCAGCAGATGGCAGCTGGATTGGAGAAAAATAAAATAAATATTTAATATCGTAGTGCTGAATTTGTAAATCTGGTTAAGCTTGTCATCTGTGCCTGGTGTAAACTTTGTTAAGTCTGTTGCAGATAAGCTAGGGACCCCCTTGCATTATAATATGCTTTTTGTAATGATAAGATCAAATTATCATAACCAAGCTGTACATTTATAACTCATAGATCGCCCCGACATGACGGGAAAAACGGCATAATGAAGCCCCCTTGGGTATCTGGTTGCCATGGTAACCGCCATTTTAAATTAAAATAATCTTTTTGAAAAAAAAATCAATAGCGGTCAGTCTGATGTAGATTATTAGCCACGACTGAGTCAGCTGAGACCGCCTACTTCTTTGAAACCTGGTCTGTTTCCTCCATTTTCATCCTAGACTACATGAGTCTTATATTCCGTTTCTTTATTTCCATGTGGCTGCGTTTTAATATTTTATTTTGGTTCTTGCCCTCTTTCTTCGTTGGCCACAGCGCGGGTTAAAGCACTCGATTAGATCGATTTTCGCTCCATTTTCAGCTATCTTAAAACGAGTCATGGCAAGCTCTCTTGAAATTAGCTGAATCCAGTTTCTCTCAGCCTGTAATTGTGAAGCCTGTATTCTTACAGCTTCTGAGCGGTGGAGAGATAAGGCATCCAGTGATTTTTATGTCTGAGCCGCATCCTGAAATTTTTGCAGTTCTGAAAATAACTCATGATATGGCCCATTTTCTGCCCTCAACATTTAATTTTGATATTTTTTTTTTTATTTTGGTCACGTGGATCTTGTTTTTTTTCTTGTCGTCCATTTCGTCGCCGTTGTTGTTATTGGTGTTGCTGTTGTTGTTGTTGTTGTTGTTGTTGTTGTTGTTGTTGTTGTTGTTGCTGGCTGCTGCTGCTGCGGCTGCTGCTGCTGCTGTGGATGTTTTTGTTTTTCTTATTGCTGCTATTGTTGTTGTTCTTGTTATTGTTGTTGTTGTTGTTGTTGTTGTTGTTGTGACTGCTGCTGTGGCTGTTGACGTTTTGTTGCTGTTTTCTTGTTATTGTTTTTGTTGTTGCTGAGTTCTTGTTATTGTTTTCGTTGTTGTTGCTGCGGCTTTTGACGTTGTGTTGTTGTTCTTGTTGCTGCTGTTGTTGTGACTGTTGTTGTTCTTGTTGCTGCTCCTCCTACTGCTGTAGTCGTTGATTTCTCAAACGGAATTCAACCATTTATAGTTAGTAGCGTTTGTGTGTCTTGTATTACTGAGTGGGTCAGCCTTTGAAATCACTGGCATTATGATTATTTCCCTTGTTTCTATTACCGTCTACTTGAAATTGTTGCTATTTAGTCTTTATCTCCTTGCTTTTAAACCCAGTCCTTCGTACCATTAAAAAGACTGTATCCACGGTCCGTTCTAAGACTACATTACATCCCCAGAAGTCTAGTTAATCTATTCTGTAGATGTGTTCTAGATCATCTTGAGATGAACCGTAGTTATTTATCGTTCCTTTCACGCTACAACCTCATTGCCTGCCCGAATTTCAACTTTGGTTCTTTATGATGAAGTATCGACCCTTGTTCTTCCTTGTTCCACTCATTTTTGATCGATTTTATTAATTTTCTTTTTCAGTTTCTCAACCGTGGATTGTTGATGTAATGTCAGATGCTTTATTTCTATATTAGGTTTCCTTATTTTCTTTTTTCTAATGTGTATTCTGTTGCACTGCATGCATTAATTACTTCTGGTTTTTCTGCATCCTCCTTAGCTAAAATATTATTTCTCCAAGGACTTTGTGAACTTCAACCATAGCCTGTTGCCAGTAATTGAAATTGATAAAAAAATTTTTAGTTAGCAGTGATACCTATGTGGCTGAATCGATCCTGCATAATGTTAGATAGAGGGTATCCAGTGCCAAATGACAGTATATAATAGGTAATATTATGAATCTTTTATTCAATGACGTTCCTTGATGATTGACTTCACTGTGACACGCTATTAACTGGATATGAGGATTTTCTTTGAGCTATTGACCGTAGATGATACTTTATGGCTGTCGCTCATAGGTCCTTTTGATCCTGGCTCATCTGTTGCATAATCAAGAGCTATTCTAAGATAGGCCATAACATCCGTTCTTATTGAGGACATTTGCTACATAACTTGACATGAATGTGAGGCAAAGACGCTGGACACAGGTAAAGAAAAATTATTGTTAAGGGTCTTTGAATTAAAATGCGATAGAAAAAAAATGAAAATCCCTTGGACAGCCAAAGGAAGAAAGAAATCCATCTTTAAAGAGCGCAGTATTAAAGAAAGCTGGTTGCTGAACAATGTAAAGTTATTTTGGTCATATAAAAAGATGTTATTCCCTGGAAATAACTTTCACAGAAAGCTGAGTTCCAGGGAGTTATGGTAGGAAAACACCAAGAGGACAGTGGAGAAAAGACGTCGAGGACATATTGAACATGGGCAGTATTGGATGCAGGCCGACTGGCAACACATAGAGATGCTTTCTGAGAGGCTGTTAGGATCATTGTGTTCTGTATAGGGTGCCACACATTAAGAAGAAGACGAAGAAGAGGAAGAAGAAAAAGAAAGAAAAAGGAGAAAGGAGAAAACAAGAAGAAAGAAGAGGGGAGGATGAGAAGAAAATGAAGAAGGGGAAGCAAGAAGAAGCAGAAGAAGATGGAAGTAGAATAAGAGAGAGAAAGAGGAGAAGAAAAAGAAGAAGAAGAAGAAGACAAAGAGAAAGACTGACACTGTGAGGCTTGCCAAGTGGGACATGTGAAAAGGCCAGTGAAAGGCAAGGGATCCCAGCTGCATTCGCGCAACGACAATAAACAATGTAGAAGTGTTCTAATATACTTTCACAATCGAACTTTATAGCTGAAAACAAGTTTTAGTTTGTGTCCAGCACATCTCGATTGAAAACTTTCGAGATTGCAGTAATACATTAACAATACGACCACTCTGCGAACCTAGAATCTAACATCCTAGATCCCGTTATCCATGATTTCAAGTTAACCATATTCTTAAACAATACAAAGCCGATGAAGGACTGGAACAATCAATCCAACTTATGCGGGTAATCAGCTTAACAACAAGTTTAACAAGTTTAACAAGTTTATTGCGAATAAGCCTAGACCACAGATGTGGCACATATGCAAAATACAATATGCAACGGGACAGCACATGACATTTTAAGCACTACAGCTACTAACATCACCACGGAATGTGAGGGGTTTTTTTTTGTTGTTGTTGTTTTTTCCATTGATGCAAGATCTCAGACGAGGAGACAAACAGTGAATGAAAATGTGACAAGAGGAGAGAATTCTGAAAAGTACTCACGGGAAAAAAATTGTAAAAACTGGATTGTCTTTGGGTTGTTGTTTTTTTTTTTGTGCAACTAAATCCCATACTTCTAAGCCTCGGCATTTGAGTAATTCCAGCGAGCTATATCAGTTCTAATACCAGCTCAAGAGTTTCATATCTAAGGAGATTTTTCCGATTGTATCTCTATTCTCGTAAAAACATTAAAAAAGCCTTCTTGCCTAAATTTATCTATTCTACTTCCCTGTCGCCCATTTTTGTACTATTGCCAAAACTCCAGTCCTTTTAAAGTTACAGGATCTACTGTCCCTAAATTCCTCACAACCGACTGCCGAAGATTTCTTTACAATGACTGGAATAATATGCATTTTATGTAGTGATCTGCAAGAAAACTGAGAAAAACTTTTTATGATTTTTATTTAAAAATAAATGATGAGGAGAAAATTATTGTGGGAGATTTCCTTCTTTTCGAAGCAAAAGACCTTTCTCTTTTTAACTTCTCATTTAAGGAATAATATGTTGCTAGAAGTAGACACCTTGTGCGTCTTGCAGCTTGAGTGTCTTATTCAGACTGTTGTGGATCTAAGCTCCTTTGGTTTTTTCTTCATTAATGTCCTCGTTGGCTTTCTTATAAACTGGAATACGGAATCAGTACCTGCTGTTTTCCTGACTGTTAATGACGTAAGTCACCGTCACACCGTCCCGGATATCTGGGAATGTTGGTGTCGATTTGTTGTTTTTTTTTGTACCTATTGCTCCTAATCATTGCTGCTTGTTTTCGCTTTTATGCTGTTGTTTTCCTTCAGCTTTTGAGTCATCCCTGTTACTGACAACACCTGATAACGAAAACGGAAACTGGGAATCCTTTTTTTTCGTTGTTGGACCTCTGTTTTTGTTTAGAATCCTGATTGTGACTGTTTACATTTCTGCAGTTACTATTGTTACATTTCTCACTATATAAGAAACCACGCTATAGATATGCTTCACTTTGTTCGTGTTCTGTGTTGTGAATATCTACTTTGTGTATAGTAAGAGTTTTACTGAGCCGAATTTACATATGTATTAATTCGACAACTCTGTACATATGCACATGAGCAAGCGGAGTTGCTATAGTACCACTGCCTCTGTTACACAGCCATACATGGTTTTTAATCGCAAACTCGGAGGATGGATAGGAAGAGTAAGTATTCTCCCATGTGCAGGCTTTTTTCTCTTATTATTATTCTTCTTCTTCATCTTCTTCATCTTTTTCTTCTTTTTCTTCTTCTTCTTCTTCTTTCTTTTTCTTCTTCTTCTTCTTCTTCTTCTTCTTCTTCTTCTTCTTCTTCTTCTTCTTCTTCTTTGAGTTCATTTGCCATGCAGATAAACACACGATATTTCCCCATCTCCAACAGTTTTGAAACGTGCTATACTCAGTGACATAATACACCATGTGGAGTTTCTGGACCTCCCATGGATCCGAAACACAAGGACAATTTTCTTAGCAACAAACTTCTAGATCTAAAACATGCACATGGTTGAGTATAGATTCGAAAATGTAAGCAGTTTCTTCATGGGAGATATCGGTAGATTTCATTACGATGGACTAGGACAATTTCTTACTTGGATGGTAAGGCAAAGAAAGATCTTTAGAAAGAGTCCCCGTTTTCTCTAGTTGTTTTCCAAGCTCAGTTATTGTCGTGAACTTGCCTAACGATCTTAACGATTAGTGGTATATATATATATTATATATATATATATATACTGTATATATGCATTCAAAAGTTTGTTCCGCATTTGGCTTGACCTCGACTTCATGGATTCGAAATGATAATGAAAACATTGGGTTCATGTTTCGATAAAAAGGTATGTAAGGATTTTACCCTCAAGAATTTATAGATTTCTCTTCCCTAAGTGTACTTAATTCAAAGTCCAAACACTTCATGAATTTCAAGAATTAAAAACAAACTGGGTAATGTTTTTAGTAGAGATATATATTCTATATTCTATAATTGATGCAAGTTTTATTGATCGAAGTACGTTACTGTAAGAGCTAATAGATTTATTATATATGTCAAAAAGGACGTCGCGGGGNGGGGGGGGGGGGGGAGAGGGGGGTCAGTTAAACACACACCAGGCATGCTCTTGGTATATTATTTTCAGCAGTAACAGAACAACAACACTGTAGATGTTTGAAATTTGAACAACGGGCAGACCATATCTATGTGCATTGTGCGTCAAACCACAACCGCATAAACTCTGTAACTAAATACACTTTTTTTAGGGGGNGGGGGGGGGAGGTGGGTGTTATACAATATAGAAAGGGCATACAGATGTCGATGTCGTTTTGTTTTTTGTGGTGAAACACAAATATACGCTGGATGCGTGATCTTTGCGAAACAATTAATTGCAACACTGAAGGTACCTATTGTCGAGTCGCCATCCGCATTATTGAATCGGCAAACGGTCCAATAACTAAGGCTGGCCAGATGTTTCCCAGATCTAAATGTCAATATTATGCGAGCTTTGTATTAAAGCGAAATCAAAATATCTTATCTCTGTAAAGGCTCTGTCAGTAATCTGGTTTTATGTTGTGGTGGCATATAAATAATCAAACACGTCCTTTGCTGGATTATTCTGTTGTGTCAGTTAGTGGGGAAATACAGATGTGGATGTAATGAGTTCAGGGAGAGAGAAAGAAGGGAAGAAGGGGGGGGGAGGGGGGAGGAAACTGAAAAGTGGGGGACGAAGGCAGAGGGTATGGTTAAGGACCAGAAAGCAAAACGTTGGACAGAAATGGAAGGTGGAAGCAAGAGGTGTGC
>JAWQUT010000547.1:211836-224955 GCA_033807755.1 Ellobium chinense | reverse complement strand
TCTCTCTCTCTCTCTCTGTTTCTCTCTCTCTCTCTCTCTCTCTTTCTCGCACTCTCCCGTGCTGTCTTCTCTCTCTCTCTCTCCTCTTGTTAATTTTCTTGACTATTTTCTCTCATTTGGCTCCTCCGGTGTCTCTCTCCATCTCTCTTTGTCTGAATCGTTGTCTTACTACGGATGGTTTTCTCGTTTGCTCTTTACCTCTCTCCTGAGTTCTTTCCCTTCTTTTCTTTTCTCTTCTCTCTCTCTCTCCCTCTCTCTCCCTCTCTCTCTCTCTCTCTCTCTCTCTCTCTCTCGCTCTCGCTCTCTCTCACACACACACACTCTTGCTCCCCCCTTTACAACACTAATCCTCTCCCACTCTGATAGTTTCCTGTACTAGCATACTCAACGCTCCAAAGAGGGGGTTCTATCTGTCTTCAAGATGTTTCTTTACGTAAAGCACAAAACGAAGCATCTTTCACACCTTCCGGCCAACTTTTCAACCCCCTCCACCCTCTCACTCTATTCCTCCACCATTCTAAAACACAAGCCTTTGACGGAATATCCATTGGTAACATCACAGAATGTAAAGCAATCAAATATTCTATAGCCAACACCCGATCTGTTATCATTGTATATTGGCCACATAAACTATCACGTATAATAACTGTAAAATGCGTGCTGGAGTTAGGGGGTCTTTCCACACTGGTTCCTCAGTACAGAATCCAACATAATTTAGTAGCAGTGGCAGAAGTAGCAAAAGTACTAGTGGTACTAACACCGGTACTAACAATAGTGGCAGGAGTAGATATAGTGGTAATGGTAGTAGCAGAAGTGGTAGTAGGAGCTGTAGTATTTGTAGTAATAGTTGTTGTAGTGGTAGTGATATTAGGAGATATAGTAGTAGTAGCACTAAAAGCCGTTTAGTAGTAGTAGTAGTAGTAGTGGTCGTAGTTATGGTAGGAGAGTTTCAACTTAATATTGTCTAAACAGGTGAAATAAGAAGGCCCAAAGTAAAAATTCTTTAATGCAAGTAACATACAAATATATTGAAGTGTAATAAAACTGAACTTTCAGGCGATGCCCTTCACCAGAGCATAAAAATAAAAAATAAAGTCAAACAAGACCAGCTCTACTAAAACATGGCGATCAGCGCCAGATCTACTACAAGAATAATGTCTACTTTTCTCCAAAGTAGTTTCCATGGTTGTGAAAGTCGAGTTTGGTACTGATCGCTCTAAGACAAGGAATGCCCAGAGCTGGACGGCGGGCCAGGATATGGCCCGCTAAAAGTATAAAATGTGGCCGACGAATCAATATATACCGTAGATTGTATTATACTAATGTTCCAGTATATTGTATCATAATGATTAATCTGCACCCACGTTTTAACAAGCAAAACAAGTTTCTGCAAGATCAAAACAACAGCCAGTAATTATATGAACTGTTCCAAAGTTTCTTTTAAACACAATAAACCCTCTGTAAATAGACAAATGAAGACCAACACGCAACGCGACCTCAACGAGAACGATGACCAGATTTCATGAATACAAGTAGCTTCTTGTTGGAATTCAGAGGCTTTTCATGAAAGTGTTCCCTTTGCTATTCTATGATATTATGGCCCTGACAAGATGAGTAATGTACAAAGCTGTGCCTCTTCCTATGTCATGATAGGCTAGGAACCCTTAGACTGTAATTGGCAGTTGTCCCTGAACGTAATTGTTAGTCCATCGCTAACGAAGTACCTTACATAGGTTTTACTTGACACAAACCTCTGTTACATCTCCCACAAGTGTAGCCAGCGAGGGTTGTTAGGCATGGTCAGTGTTGTGACTACGGCTACGTGAACGTCCCAGGAAACCTGTCGCATACTTCTCAGTTCAACATGCGGGTAGCAGTTCCACCTGTTGCTTCCATTCATCATTTGGTTGGAATGTGATGAACTTTTGCCAAGCCTGAATATGAATACGAAACCGATATGCTGCATCCATTTGTAATCATGAATTCACTTCTGATCGGCTTACAGTGGATAATATTATAGTGTACGGGCAATTCTGGATACTTTAAAGTGTTGAGAGATTCGGGAAAAAAGAAAAAAAAACTTCCGTTTATCAGATGTTCAGCTTATCCAAAGTCAACGGTCACTTTTCACAATGAACTAAAATTCAAAGCAGTCACTAGGAATAGGAGATATTCATCTTATTCAGATGTGAATTTCTTGCAGTCCACGTTAGTAAATCTGCCTTGGTTCCTTGATGCAGGTGTGTTCTTAACCATTTTTTGGGGGATGGTTGTGTCGACGAGATGATAACTACCGTAAAGGCTCTAACAGCCAAAGCACTGACCACTCCCCCTAACCTCAGCTTTAAATGACGCACCAGCAATAGTTCTGTTTATCCTAGTATGGCAACATGGCGGGTTTACGGTATGCTGAGGATCTATCTGTGGAATTTCGATAAATCCATACCTTCCCATTTTGACCTAGATTGAGACATCTTTTCACAGTCATAGACAGATGGTCTATCCTACAGACAGGCAGAGTGCAAACTGGGATATTTTGGTGCTTGCAATAAGCCAGTTAACCAATCAGATATCACGGACAAAGCAAGTCACGAAGTTATTGGTTAAAATAAATAGCGCCAAAGCATTTCTCCTGACTCATGTGACTTCAACAGCACTAGCCTAGACCTTAAGTTTTAAATATTATAAAACTGTCTAACTCTATCCATTCATTTTTATCCTCTCTTGCAAAACTTACTGATATTAGATCGGCAATTTGCCATTGAATGTGATGAAGAATCTCTATGTTCAGCATTCTAGTGTGAAAGTGTGTTGGGCACAGTGTTTTTAAGTTAGTTGTGGTTTTAGCTTACCGCAGAGAGTATCATCTGTCACTGATATGTAAACTAATGTGTGTACAAGACTGTTTTGCAATAACGCGCAGCTAGTAAACGCTTGGAAAGTTAGAAGTTGTTTGTGTTTTTGGTAACCTATAATGTACAACTGGCCTTGATAAGTAATATTAAGTAAATCTATGTTTCAGCATTTTAGTGTAAAAAACATGCTGTACGCATTGCTTTTGAATCACTTTAAGTATTGTGTCACGGATGAGAGTAATAGCTATTACTGATGTGAAAAATGATGGTGTTTACAGACCGTTTTGCTAGGACGTGTTGCTAATAGAAGCTTCATAAATTAGACCTTTTTAGTGCCTTTAGTAACTTATAATGTACAGCTGGCCTTGATAAGTAATAAAAAAATCTATGTTCAGCATTCTATTGTAAGAGTGTAGTACACATTAACTTGAATTTGGCTATAGCACTGTAGTGAGTAAAAATGTGTTGTACGCATTATCTTTAACTTGGCTATATTCTGTAGTGAGTAAAAGTCTGTTGCACACATTGCCTTTAACTTGGCTATAGTAACTGAAATAAGTAAAATCGTGAGGTAAGCATTGCCTTTAAGTTAGTTACGGTCTTGTGTTACCATAGGGAGTATCATTCTGTTACGGATGTGTGAACTGTAACAGTTGTGCATGAAGACCGTTTTGTACCAACATGCTACCATTATACGCTGTGTAACTTTGAGCTTGTGAACGCCTCTGTAAACTCACTGTGCCTTTATGGACTTGATCATGATATTGAAGAGCTTCATGGCAAAACGCATTATACACCATTCGGGGGGTTGTGGCAAAACAGACCAGATTCAAAGCATATTTTTATGTGAAAGGCGAAATTTAAGTCTTAAATAATGTAGATCACGTGTCATTCTATAGAATGGAAATAGACATGTATACTAAATACTCCTACTGCTACATGAAGTATGTAGAATAAGCTAAAACTTCATATTGGTGGATAACGCGTTTTGTCATGAAACCCTTCAGCAGTGTTAAATGCAGGTGTTATGTTTAGAGTAGCACTGGAGCATTTGATATTACGGTAGTTTGCATTCCTCAAAAGAACATAATCCATGATTTATGCTGGATTTTTTTTACTGTTATTAGCGTTATTATTTTTTTTAAAAAACGTATATTCACATGAAAATAGACTTCTTAGTTCGAAGTTATTCTTTAAAATATGACGCACTCGATGAATTGAATCTTGTGTCGAAATTTGTACTTCTGTAGATTTGGTACTGGCTGTACATTGGCCCTATATTTTCTCTTTAAAGGGAGACTCTTTTTGAGAGCTTTATTCTTGATCTCAGTGTTGGTACAATATAGAGACTGAAAACGTGAGTTTGGGAATTTTGTTGACTGGTGCTTTAAAGAAAACCTTCCATTATTTTTTAAACCCTTCAATTCTAAGTCATCATATCCACATGACTCTGCGCCTTGCAAAACTTGACCCTAGATATCGTCGCTTGCAAGAGTTGCAGCCCTTCAATTTTGGGTATTCCCCTAAGTGGTTTAACTCACGAACGCACCTTTGTAATCAAGCCAGACGAGCTGCACTGTTAACTTGTCACTGACATCTTTGTTGTCTTAATCTGCTGAGGCTTGCTGATATTCTCTGACACTGTTCTGACGAAGGTTACTGCGAACATTGTTGGATACATGCGAATCTATGTATATTTCAATTCCACTAAGTTATAGAATCTGCAAGTATAATCTGAACAACGTTTGATGACATGATGGTTGATTTTTTTTTTTTAAATCCGCTTGAGGAGCTAGTTCCTGAGTTCTTTTTTGTTTGTTTCATCTTTGTTTCACATATTATTTGTTTGTTGGTTGGTTGGTTTGTGTTTGTTTGTTTGTGTGTTAGCAGGATTAACCAGGTAGTTTCAAACCAGTTTCTTGATTAAGGTTATGCTCTCTTCTAGCTCTATGGAGTGTCCTGCTAGTCTCCAGCTCTTGCTTCTATAAAGGCTGTCTGTTAAGTTCCATTGTTAAGTTAAGTTCCAACTTTCTCTTATGTCATTTCAGGCACGTCGGGACCAGTACGCCCAGGCCGAGAAGTCACGATCGTCCTCGACCTCCACGGAGAATGACCTTGACCCAGATCACAACTTCCTGGATGTCATGGAGTCACGTGAGCGGGTAGGCTCAGAAGAAGATGAAGATGAAGATGATTACTTTCCGGACGGGGCCGAGGAGAGTGGCGGGTTTTTTTCAAACCGCCGTGCCAGTATCTTTGGTCGACTCGGCATGAGGGTATCATTTTATTTTGGCCAATCTAAAGGGAGGAGAGTCCCTGCTTGCTAACCTCGGGGTCACCAATTACCGGGGTGCCTAGAAGGAGCTAATCCATCTCGGGTGCTTCCGGGAAATTTATTTCATGTTTCATTAGATCTAGATCTAGATCTTGTATTTTTTTTTAATGAGTTTCGATGATATTAGTTTAAAACCAAAAAAAAAAAAAAAGTTAGAGTCTAACTCACCAGCCATGACGCACGCTTTCTAATCATCCAGCTATTTCTTTCTGTTCTTCTTTCTTCTTCATCTTTCATTTTCTTCCTTCATTTCCTTTTGGTGGTTTTTTTTTCCTTTTCTTTCTTTTATTTTATATGTCCTTCTTCCTTTCTGTTTCTGCGTTCCTCTTTCTCGTCGTTAACCATCATTCTCTAATACTCTTTATTTCTAATTTTTTTTTCTCTCTCTCTACATTATCAACGCCAGTCTCTAACGACATCTCTGCCCATAGTTAATGGCACAGTCTCAAAACACAGCCGTCTTAAAAGGCAGGTCCGTTGGTGGCTATCCTCTCTGTTGTGACTGCGCCAAACAATATGGCTGCTTTTCAATGGACTTTACTATTACCGATAACAAACCTCTAACCACAGCTGAACAATACTGGCCAGGGTTTTTGCAAACGCATGATGATATCATTTAATATCTGTCATTCTAAGACGCTTTACTTCGTTAACATTAATATACTGGCCAAAATTTGTTTTTAGAAACTACATAGACTTCTATTCAAGAGACGTTTAGAAATGGTTGAGCAGTGGGTGGATGAGGAAANGGGGGGGGGGGTGGTTATAAGCGGTTTGTATATTACCTCGTAAATATACCTCAGTAATACGTATACTATTTCCATGCACCAACGGCATACCTTATATCGAGGCTCTACTGTATCTATCTATTAAGTACTGATGTTCAAAATGTTATGGGGGTGAAAGGTTTTTTAATGAGGAAAATTCAAACAAAGGAAAGGCAAAGCTACGCTGTTCAAAAATCTCTGTTCATCTAGTTCATTTGTCATTAGATTCACCCATGATAGCACGACAGGAATTGTAGAGACCGGAAGAAATGGGAAATAATTTTCAACTCAAGGGAACAAACTGCTGATAAATTGTAACAACACTGGATTATCTTCTCACAAATACTGTAATACCGCCAGTGTGTCGTCGATCTCTGCCATAGTCGTATACCATGTTTATTTGTTTGTCTATTTATTTGGGTTTTTTTCTTATGTTTTTTTTTTTGTTTGTTTGTTTGATGTTTGCTTGTGACCAAGATTATTCAAGAAGTTACCAATCTATCTGCATGAAACATGATGATATTTGGATTATAGGATTTGGTTAAAGTGAGAAATGACTAACTTATTGTACATGTCACTGCAAAAGTACATTATTATCTCACAAATTTGTTATCACAGTAAGGGCATAAATAGGTTGTTATAGTGAAGATATTAACAGCATAACTCAGAAGATTGTTACACACTTTGCATGAAATGTGGTGGGAAGGTTGGTCCGCTTCTGAAATTTAGTCAAATATACTTATATATCATGAGAGGATTTTGAAATCAAAAGGACGTATCACACAATGTGTTGCTTTACTGGGGTATTTCACCAGGCTCATCTTAAAAGTTATCATATATTAAATAATTGCATGAAACTTTGTGGAAAGGTTGGTGGATCTGGTCTCGAATTAAAACTATAACATTCAGGGGCGTATCAGATTATTACGAGTAACTTACGAAATGGTTTTAATTATTATAAAGTCGTACTTACACTCATGTCTTAATTGTGTTATTAGACCGAGCTTTTCGAAGGGGTCAACTTGGCTTGGTTAAGAAGTCCGGTGACTTCACTGTGGTACATGTGATATTAAAACAACGTATCTCATTGCATGCCGTTTTACTAATATAATGTCGCAACTGCGTTTTGACGTAAAATGCTACAGAGAGGAGGAGATGCATCCTGAGACATTTCACTTTTATGAGTTTAATCCCACGTTTCACATCGCAACAGAATTTTTCCAGATTTCACAAGGAAAAAATTTTATACTGGATAATATATTATAAATTGTGCAGATCACTAGTTCACTGTTTTTCCAATCGCAACTGTAAAGAATAATATGGAAATGTCTAATATTTGGAATATAAATAAATATATACTTTGGAATATAATTTGTGGACAAATAAAGTTATCCTTATCCTTATCCTTATAAAAACACATCCACTTGAGCCGAAGCAGTGTTTTTAGGCTATTTGTAAGCGGGCTTTGGCTTCCGGCTCTTTTAAGTTCAGTTTTCACAGCTTTAAATAGAAACAAAAACTGTTGTCTTGAGGCCCAAGGGAAATAACACTCCACAAATCTCCGGCATGACCGGATTATCTTTTCTTGAATCACTGTCATAATCATGTCATTATAAGTGCACTGACAGATTTGTGTACATTAGTTAGCACGAAATGACCTGTCACGGGGGATTGGGACATAATGCACTTCTAAACCTCACGGCGGAAGGAATAACGCTTTGTATGCTGAAATGTGCTAACTTTAAGCCTATTTAATAATATGTCTCGCTGTTATTATCAATGTTATCATCGTCATTATTGTCATCATATTTATCATCTTTATCATGCAATATTTTGAGTTGTCTTGAACTCTTTGAACAGATTATACGATTTATGACATGTTTACATATCAACCTTATTAGAGTGAAACTTCGAGATTCAATTGCCATCCAACTGTGTATTTATTTTTTGATTATCATCTTTTTGATTCTTTAAGTCACTGTCTAATCACAAGGAATATAGGATATAGTTTTCAGTAGAAAAAAACATACGTAAATCTATATAAAACAATTGTTTTGTATTAATATTTATTTTTATCCTGGTCACGGAGATGTGAAAAAGCTTGCAGGAGGAACTAAAGTCAATGTTGCCAGATCAGCTTTTATGAAGGAGCCAAATCCAAATTGTTAGCGTCAGAAAAACGTAATCAAAACCCTCTAAGCAGCCAAAACGTAGCCAACTTTTAACAGCAAGAAATCCCATCCCAGTGTGCTCTCCAGCTTTTCTTGGCTCAGTTTTTCAATGAAAGTTTCATGTTGCTTTCACTTGGAAATGAGAGAACATTTATAGAGGTCTGGAAAAAAAAATAATTCTTTAACAATAGAATAGCCTAGAGGTAGCCAACGAGCCATGACATCAAAAAAAAAAGTGCTATGAACACGAAAAGTAGCGACATTTGGCGCTTTGGGGGCCTACCTGGCAAAATGGACTGTAATTTATGAAAGTAAGAAATGGCATTGTAGAGGATTTCAACTGCATATTCGTGTTGTCTTCCTTTCTTCCTCCTCCTCCTCCTCTTCCTCATCATTATCACCGTCATCACCGCTGTCAATGTCATCTTCATCGTCATCATCATCATCGTCATCATCATCATTTCCGACATTTTCAGAGCTCATCTGATCTAAGTGTAGTGAGAGAACGAAACGAGTTGTACAGTCAGCCATTGCAGAGATACCATAGGCCTCTGGAGTCCAGCCAGTCACTGCAAGGTAGGGAGGATGATGGTGCTCCTTTTGTCCTGTTTTGGCCATGGTGGTTGCTTGCACCGCTCCATGGTGGTTGTATTGGCTGTGTTGATGAAGTGATGGTGGTGGTGGTGGTGGTGATGATGATGATGGTAATGATGGTCTTTTAATTTTGTCTTTTTTTTTGGTTTTGTTTTTTTTTTGGTCACCGAACTTCTATTGTTCACACTGTCTTAAGACAACCATTGTTATTCCATAGAAGTATGCTTTCACGTGTAATCAAATTCATTACATATGATTAATAAGAATGTTTATGCTACTTGGTATGACCTACTAATGGTTCACCACTACTTGGTTTGCTCAGTTTGGAGCTGTTAAACTATATTGAAAACTAAACAGAAAATCCAGAGACTTAATAAAAATAGCATCATTGCATGATGAAGAAAAATATTACATGGTCTAAGAATGTAGAGGTAATAATGCTTATAATAATGTTATTTTATTATCACGCCTTTTTTTCTTTCACACGAATATGTCTTTATGTTACATCACTGTCTTATTTTAGCACTTGTTGTTGGTCTTCTTTGTTTCAATATGATGTTTTTGGTGTTGTTTACTTTTTATCTGCCTGACTCATTACTTTTCTCTTTGTATCTAAATATTTTTTTTTAATCTTTCTCGATGTTGTTCACACACTATCTTTCTTGCTACGTGCATCCTCAACTTCTTCTTTTCTTCTTATTCTTCTTCTCTTCTCCTTTGTCTTCTTCTGCTCTTGCTTTCCCTACTTCCATCTTGTCTTTCTTCCGTACACAGGCCTTCTTCCGCTACCTGAATAGTCTATACGAAACCAAATCTGTGTGATCTAGCTCCAGATACGCAACTGCGGCTCTTCGTTATTGCCTACATGTATTTCTATCTCAGGCATACTTCTATGAGTTAAATGCCTTTTATCCACCATATTAAAACCTCGATATCACGTGACTCATTTAGGTCAAGGCCCAACCGTAGGTTTCCTAGGGTTAAGCCCCGACTGGAGAAGAGGCCAACTGAGGAAAATGGGTGAAACGATAGACAACGGGCACCCCCCTGTCAAAAGTGGGTTGGATACGACATTGGGACCTTACCCTCTTTCTTTGAATTTTATTCATTTCATTTCTAAGTGCACCCCCTTTGTGTTTGGGTTTTATTTTCCTTGCATAATCCATTCCAGATATTCACACAATTTTTTTTGTTTGGTTTAATTGTAGTCTACTGAAAGTTTAATTTTTATTTTTCTGGATGGTGGTAGGAATTTTGCATGTAGACAGTGGATTGAAGTCTATGGAAGGGGATATTTTCTTTGGAATGCAGGACTGTATACCTGGTGAATTTTGGTTTGAGAATGGAAGTTTGGCAAGAAGGTTATGGGACATAAGATAAAAATGTGTTGTGTTTTGTCAGTATGTCAATTTGTTATTGTTGGTTATTTGTTTTTGTTGACGTGGCAGTTGCTGCTGCGGACAGTTGTGATTTTGTTGTTGTTCACGATGATGATATTAATGGTTGCATTTTATGATGAGGTGATGATGATGGTGATGATGATGATGATGATGATGATGTTGCTGATAACAATAATTTAAGAGGAATTCACTAACCAGGAACGCGCGAGAAGATCAAATGAGGTTAAATTAAACAAAAACAAAAACGATAAGTGTGGCGATGATGAGGAGGAGGAAGAAGAGAAGAATGAGGAAAAAAATTGATTTGGAAGCAGGTTTGGGCGGAAAGTTTTTGTTTTTTTTAATATCCTGGAAACAAATGATGATGATGATTCGTAATTATTTTATAGCATTATATAATTTCATTTTGAATTTTAAAGATTGTAGTGGATTTCTTATCCTTCATTGGTTTGGAAAGAACTTTTCAATATTTTTTTTAATATGTTCCAAATGATGATGATGATAATGATGATGATGATGATGATGATAACTCAATGAATATATCTCAATCCCTTTCAGTTGCTCTCTTTCTATTTCTATTTCTGGCTCTCGGATATGAATTCACTTGCCTTTCTTTGTATGTCTTTAACTTGCATTGTCAGTCTTGAAAAAGTGATAACACGAAACGTTGACCATTTTGTTAATAAATTCATTATACATTTTTCAGAAAGTTTTGTGTCATTGGGCAGAACCATATTTATTAGTTTTAATGACGATGATGATGATGATGAATAAGCTGATATAAGTGCTGACTGTGATGATGGCCTGAACGTTTTTTTGCCTGCATGCCACAACTAAGTGCAGCACTCTACAGTTCACGAGCAGGAGTATTATGATGTTTCTGAATGAACAATGAAAATGATGATGATGATGATGATGAATAAGCTGATATAAGTGCTGACTATGATGATGGCCTGAACGTTTTTTGCCTGCATGCCACAACTAAGTGCAGCACTTTACAGTTCACGAGCAGGAGTATTATGATGTTTCTGAATGAATACAGAAAATGATGATGAAAAGAATGATTTACTAAAGGCATTATGATCGTTATTGCTGTCTATATAATATATAGACAACGAAGAATTTATATGTGTGTTGCTCTGACGTGTTTGTGATCAGAAGTCATAATTTCATCACCACGTTTCACACTATGACACTCTTGACAACCTTTACTGACGTCCCAATCTCCCCTATAATTAACAGGTAGAGGCAATTACAAAATGTCATGTTTTCCCTGGACCGTGTCTACTATCAATCTATATCACGTTTGTTATAAGCATGATGGCAGTGGTTTCTAATTGGTTTGAGGTATATATCGTTACACCTTAAGCATCGTTTCTTATTGATTTAACAAAAGTAAAATCTGTGGTTTAAAAAGATAGTTACGTTTTTCAACAATCCCACATAAGAACTTAAGGCTGGGTCTAGGATACAGAGTACACTGATTGTATTTTGAAATACGTTAGTGAAATGGCAAACCCTTTTTTTTTTTCTTTTTTACTTTTTTTTTTCTTAAATTTAGACTGCTTTTTGTATCCTCAGTTTCTCGGTTCAAGTGAATAATGAGATTAGAGCAGCTGAGAATGTAAAGGGGCCTAATTCAGAATGTGACTTTTTTGTTGTTGTTGTTGCTGCTCTTTTCTGGGGAGGATGGGTGGGAGGAGATAAAGGGGAGACGGAGTTCTCAAGGAAGGCTTTTGAAAATCGCGAAACTTAATCGATGTTCTTGAAAATCGTTGCTAAATAAATTGATATTTACCCGTCCATCATTTCCTTTGCTCCGTTTATTTTGTACCGTTTAATTTACTTTGTGAAACAAGATTGTTAGGATTTTATGTAACGCCAATCCCATATTATCTTGCTTGTCCCAGTAACTTTGTTTCGTTAACTAAATCATTCGTTTTCAATTTTTTTAATATGTTCTATTATGTCTTTATCTGTTATCTACTTGTTTATTATGCCCTTTTCTCTTGACAGATCTACAATATATTATTCACCTTTATGCATGACTTAACACATGATTTTAACTGACCAGTTTTTCTCCCCCACCTTTATTTGAACCCTCGCAGCACATCAGCGATCTAAAAGATCCATGTCTTTAACCCCTTTAATGGAAGGTAACAGTATTCCCCCTGGCATTTTTCACGTTAACCCTTAGATTGCGTATTATTTTGTACTCACTCAGTATCATTTTCATTTGCATTGCATGCATTTTTTAACTGGCTTCGCTTTTTTTGTGACATCACTGCTTCATTTTCTGCCGCGCAGCGACAAAACCCTGTATAATCGTAAGTTAGTTTGAGCATTTTACAGTGTTTTGTCGTTGGACGGCAGGTTTTTTTTTTTTTATTGTTATTATTGCTCAGTTCACTGTTAGTAGAGAGTTTTAGACGTAGCATTAGATAGTAAATAAACAAAAAAAGCATTTAGTGGTTTTGTATGTGTGTGTGTGTGTGTTTATATTTTTGAAAAAGTATGTGCAACACTATTATTATATTATTGTAGCTTTTTCTTATGCCTTTTTGTGAATGTGTCAATGTTATATCACCAAATTATGTGTTATTAATTTAGTTCTCTGCAGCCTTGTTTTGTGACTTCTTGTATCTGACAGTTATGTAGGTAGTTTAAATAAAAACAAAAGGGTTTGCTATGATTGGGCGCACTGTTTGACACTATTAGAATTCTCAACTAAACCTATTACAATGCATCAACATAGTGAATAGCATCTGAATTTTAGATTTAATATCTGAGTGTTTTATGTGTGAAGCATAATGTACCTGCAAGCTGTTTAGTACTTATCAAGATCTCGTTGCTGATGAGGGGGTAAATGGATTGTTAATTTTGTTTAGTAGAATTCATGTTTAGATCAAACTTTTGCTTTCACTATTGATTTTGGCAAGCTGTTGCTTTGTTCACACATTATTCAGTGTTGTTTTTTATTTCAATATTATTCGTTTG
>JAWQUT010000547.1:184247-195270 GCA_033807755.1 Ellobium chinense | reverse complement strand
AACTCATCTAAATGGTAAAGGAAGTCTGTGTTCCACCTCTTGCATCTTCTAAGATGAGAGGATCTAGGACTTTTTCTAACCTATGACAACTTGAACGTGTCTTGGACCTTGGACTTCGGAAATCGATTGGGCGCCTTTGTTCAACAAGTCGCAGTAAAGACCGAATATTGAATTGTAACCCATTACAGTATTGGTTAAGTATGTATGTAAGAACACTGTATGTTCCCACCCAGCACAAGCACAGAATTCTGTCCCTTCTGGACGAGGCACGAAAGATCAACCCCAGTCTGCCAACTTATGAACATCTGGCATCAGGAGAGGTCCATGTTGACTGCTATGGCTTCAAGCATCATTTTACAGGTAGGGAGATCAGTTGGTTGGTTGGCTGGCTGGCTGGCTGGCTGGCTGGCTGGCTGTGTGACTGGCTAGCTGGTTCATTGTTTGGCTGGCTGGCTAGATGGATGGATGGATGGATGGATGGATGGATGGATGGATGGATGGCTGATGGATGATGGATGATGGATGGATGGATGGATGGATGGATGGATGGATGGATGGCTTACTGGATGGCTTACTGGATGGCTGACTGAATGGCTGGCTGGTCGATATGTAGCGTGATATGGGAGGATGGAAGTATGAAAACTGTAAAGCAAAATTTGCTTCCTTAGAGGCCAAGAGAAATTGTTATGGATTTATGGATTATTGCCCAGTGGGATGCTGCTCTTTTCTGAGAATACAGTGAACAGATCTGGCTCCCGCATCACAAGGGTTAAATTGGTCTTACTTTGTATTTTCTGTAACGATAACAATAGCATTCTCCTCCTTCCCAGACGACGGCCTCTTGCTACATTACTTGTGTCAAGAGCTGAATCAACACTTCCTATCCCAGGCCAGCACCTACGAGAAACATCAGAAGAACTGGCTGCTGTATCTCAAGAACAAATCCAAAAACTTATTCGTCAGCGTGAGTTATGCATTTCCTTTCGTCATGGCTATTCTCGGTCATCACCATTCTCATCGCTGTCCTCTTTTTTCTCGTCAGCGTCATCATCGTTGTATCGCTGTTGACATCATGACCATCAGTGCCCGAACCGATAAGCATAAAAAAAAGTTGCAATTAAAAGGACTCGCTAGTATTCAGTGGCATATTAAGTGGAAAAAGGGAATTACGATTATGCCCAATGCGAATAGTTGGAGTGGACTGTATTTAAATTACCATCTTCATCACATCTTCTAAGCCCTTGTCGTTTTCCATGTTACGCATCATTTCCTGAGTTCGTGTCTAAGTTAGTGAATCCTTGCCTGAAAAATTCTGGAGTAGTGCTCTTTGCTGCGCTAAACAAGAGAAGGAAGAAGGGGCTGGTACTCGTCTTATGAAATGAAAACTGATAGATCTAGCCTCAGTGAGGGCGACATGCCTTCGGTAAATATCGGTTGGAGTAATGACAAACTGAAATGAAGAGAGCCAGCTTCTGTTTTTTGTTGTTGTTGTTGTTGTTTATTCCCCTTATCAAAACCTGCACCTTATTCGGCTTATGTGGGATTGCCAACGGAGGTCTCAGACAGGTGGAGAAGTCTCCCCGCCGTGTCAACACTCCCTTTCTTATCATCAGATTTCCTCCGCCCCCACCCCCACACATGCAAACACAAAAGGCAAGGCATACTGTTGAGGGCCTGAACTATTTGAATATAGGTAACGTATGGTCTCAGAGAAGGACTGCCACTATCATTTTTACCCTCTTCATCACACTTGATGAAAGATACACCAATATATTATACTAAATATATTAAACAGAAAAAGGAACTGAAGGCACTTGTCCGAGCTGGCATCCCTGACCCACACCGGAAGCAGATGTGGCGGGCATTTGTCATGCATCAAGTGGAGGACATTGTGGTGGAGAAAGGCGCTCATTACTTCAGGAGTTTGTGCAGTGCTGTCCCTGACTCACCGGTGAGTATTAGGGAGTGAAGTAGAGAGGCAGAAAAATTTAAAGGATGTGGGGAAAGGACACGTGATTTCCCAACATAAGTAACAACAGAGCGGTTATCAATGGTATATATTATGCTTGCACAAGATCTATAAAGACAAATCAAATGGGAGAAGGAAAACTAAATACAAGGAGACTGGAATCTTCTGCTGTAGCAGTGATGGGGCAGTGTAGGGGATAAAGGAGCGAACTAAAGAAAGCGCTCAGTGGGTCTGTATTTTTATCAACTACTGACAACAAAATGAGCTAAAGATAGATAGCTCAAGATATGAATATAGATCATATTATAATTTACAGTTTCATAGACTTATCATTATAGAGATCTGTTTCAGACCATGACACCTAATAGTCATCACACTCGGAGATTCAGGGAATATGCAATACTTACAGGAGTTTTATAGATTTGTTGGTTTGTGAGAAAATAATACATATATTCTTTTCTTCAGATGGCAGCACGGTACAGGAAACAGATAAGTCTTGACCTCATGCGGACTATGCCAAGCAATGTCAAGTTCTCCACTCCAGGATCTAAAGGGGTAAGGTTAACATCAACATCATCATCATCATCATCATCATCATAAAGAAACCCTTTAAACGAACAAATGCAGAGTGAATGAGAAAAGAAAGTGAGGCTAATTTTAATAACTGCGTAAATAAATACATCAAAGGGGACAAGAACAAACGATAAAGAGGTGAAAGATATCGCAAAAACAACTATCTGACCAGGGATCGAACCTGAGACCTGCCGCATGTCGCTTGGGTACTTTGCAAACTGAGCTATCATAATCATCGTCATCATCATCTTCAGCATTGCAGCCATCAGCACCAGCAGGAGGAGCAACCACAAAGCAGTAAATGCTCCACAATCATTGTTATCTTAACTGTACAAATTATCATCATTACGGTCACAATCACTTCCCAAGACCATGTCTGCCACGGCTACACTAACCATGACTTCGAGATCACGATGTCTTACTTCGCTTACTATCCAGATCCGCTAGTGTCGTAAGCGAGGCACCTACCTGCCAGCCACTGATAACAACACTTTCCTCTCTTCCACAGGTGATGGATCTGCAAGACGTGCTGCTGGCCTTCTGTATCCACAATCCATCAGTTGGATACTGCCAGGGAATGAACTTCCTGGTTGCCATGGCCCTTCTCTTTATGGACGCCCAGGATGCTTTCTGGTAGGATGTCGTTTACACTCACTTCTCTAATTTTTTTTTCTTTTCCTATCTCGGCTACAGTCTAATCTGATTTGTCTATTGAAGCCAATCAGTTGTTTTCTCTAGGGTCACTGACAAGAAATTCCACACTCTCTAAATCTTCTAAAATAGTTTTCAGTATTCAGTGAGCTTATTAAATATGATGTGTAAAATGTAGGTTTTTCACTTCGTTTTCAAGCTACAAACTGATACATGGAAAGGCATAAATAAGCCAACTAGTTTCCTTAACGACAAGTGCTCCGCACCGAAGACTACACTGAAACCGAAGTGAATGACCGAAACTTCAGATTTAATTTGCAAAATCAGGAGAGAATGCTTACTTATTCACAGACAAGTTCGCAAAGCTAGGGCCCACTCTGCATAATCTATCCAAAGAACAGATTTTTTTGCTGTCTTCCTAAGGCATAAGATCAAACCCTATTTTATCCAATTCAATTAGGAGTTTGTAACCTTATTTCAGTGTATATATGCAGTTGTGTTATTTCCTCTGCCTAAGTATTTGACATGCATATTGATCTTTGATTACCTAAATGGTGTCATATTTGTAATCTGCGTTCAAATAAATACAACCGATACGGCAATGTATGGCGTACAGGTATGTCTCAGCCACTGGTTCCAAATGAACCTGGATGTACATGCATGTACCCAATGTAGCATTCATGTGACGTATCTGAAATAGCCATATGACTTATATTTTCTTGTTTAATGAACTATTCTTATTTACACGAACTCAAAATAGCCGTAACTGTGCTGAAGCGCCGTAAAACTTTAAAACGAATAAATCTACATACAGGCTAACAAGCTCATCAGCTTTGGTGACATCAATACATGAAAAAATGACGTAGGACAAGAATTAGAATGAATACTATCCAAAGAACACTTCCCCTGGACAGTCCAGCCTGCTGCTGGGGAAATCCATACTATGGTCTTGAATTCGCGTTGGAATCGTCTTTTTAGCTGTGGTTCACCCCTTGTCACCTGGGAGAGAAATGAGGAAGTCTTTTTGTGCAGTTGACCCCGACTGCCGATTTACAAACTCAGAAAGCGGAAGTTGATCTATTCTGCTTTGGTTCCTGTTTTGAGACACACATTGTTAATGCATTAAAATGCATTTTACTCGGAGACTGACGCAACAGAAGAACTTCAGAGGAAGATACTACCGTGTACATGTGTTTCAGCCCTTTAACTTCCTCTGACCGTGTCTTGGTTTCTCTGCTATAATGTGTTCTTGAGACACACAGTGTTACTGCATTGAATCATTTACTGATAACTTTGATGACTTTGTGTTATATTTCAGGGCTTTGGTTGCTGTCACGGAACGCTATCACTCGCCGTCCTACTTTGACCACAACTTGCTCGGCGCCCAGGCAGACCAGATGGTACTACACGATCTCATGGCGGAGAAGATGCCAGAGCTGGCCAAACATTTGGACGCCATTGACATTGAGATTTCCACTGTCACTCTCAACTGGTTCCTGGCCATATTTTTCGATGCCGTGCCATTTCATGTAAGTTATGTTGTATTGTTCATCTGTCTGTTCTACTTTCTCGCTCTCTCTCTCTCTCTCTCTCTCTCTCTCTCTCTCTCTCTCTCTCTTTCTCTCGGTATCTTTCTCTCTCTCTCTCTCTCTCTCTCTTTCTCTCTCTATCTTTCTCTCTCTTTTCCTCCCCTCTCTTTCACTGTTCTTCTCTACCTCACAGACATTTTTGTCTCCTAGAAACAGTCTGTCTGCATGACTTTTTGCGCTCTTGTATGTGTCTTCGCCTTCTCTCTATACTTTCTTCATAATGATCTATTAGCCTTCTGCTTTTACTATGTATGTGAATGCCTACCCACTCTGTCTCTCTGTCTGTCTGTCTCTCTTTCTCTCTCTCTCTCTCTGTGTTATCAATGTATCTCCTGGAGCGTATATAACATGACTTTTCACTGTCTTCTCTCTACCTTTTCTTCATCAAGATCTTTCTGTCTTCGGCCTCCTATTGTGTGTGTGCATGCCTGTCTCTGTTTGTCTGTGTGTCTGTTGTCTGTCTGTCTGTATGTCTGTCTGTGTTTCTGTTTGTCTGTGTCGCTGTCTCTCCTTCTCTCTCTCTCTCTCTCTCTCTCTCTCTCTCTTCTCTCTCTCTCTCTCTCTCTCTCTCTCTCTCTCTCTCTCTCTCTCTCGCCCAGATTTGTGAATGTGCGTCTTTATTTTCTCCGCGTTCATCTCAATAAGTAAGGTCTTTATTAGCACATGGATCTGTATCAACAAACTGTGTCCACAATGGTTTACTTGCTTAAGCTGTACCGTGATGAACTATAGATGAGTCTGTTTCTGCTAAATATGGAATTATTTGTCATGGCTGGCTGATTGAGAGAGGGGAATTGTACAGACAAATTAATGGTTTTTGCCAACTAAGGGAAGTAACAATGGATTGACCATCGAATACATTGCTGTCAAGGGCTGTGTTGTCTTCCCTGATTGTTCCTCAAAACGAAAGATGAACCGGGGTCTAACCGGTTGGCAAGGGATATTCTGTTATTCATTATTATTATTATTATTAACGAGAAAGAATGTAAGTCCAGTTTCACAATTTTTTTAAAGATGTTACACATTATCTAGGGAAGAGTGTCACCTGGGCTTTTACAAAAATGCTGTGAAATGTCCGTTGTATTAGGAAGGGCCGATAAAACCCACCCTAGAAAATTTCTTGTCTCTGTCGGAAATAGATCCCAGGGTCTCTCAGCTTGCACGTCTCGACGTGCTACCACTACACAGCAAAGACGCTAACTTCACAGCAATTTAATTCTTAAATACCTACTGCCTGAATATGTTTCCTAACTTTCACGTGTGAGCCTACTGTTCACCCGTGACCCTAACACACTTCCCGACTGCTCACACAAGGGTTAACCCTTTCGCCCCATAATTTGATGTACAAGAACGTCCTTACCTTTACCGGCAATATCCCGGGACTCTTCCATCGAGTGCTAAGTCCAGAGTTTGAGACAGGACAAGGCGAGAGAGCCTCCGAATATTGCCATCTAAACAGTGCTTAGAAAACATGAAGTAGCGAATGGGTGATGGGACAGACTTCTTGAAAAGAAAAAAAGGTAGAAGGTGGCATCCGGCGTTGCATGTCTTGTGAGAAATACCTCATCTACTGCTACGGCTTTTGTGCAGACACATCCTTGACGACTTGCTTGTTTACCACAAACGTATCTTGAAATACGACCTTAGCGCAGAAACAAAAGTTGGTGATGTCTGTGTAGTAGCAGCGTAGTCTCCCTCAAATCATGGCATTTGCGTCACCCTCGCAGTGCCGACTGTGCAAGCCGTCAGGAGTTCATATAGACAATATATGAAGATACGGCGGCTATTGCGCACCCTCAAATAGAGCTAAGATTCGAATTTAAAACTACTGCTCAAAGATCATATCAAATAACGAATTCGCTAACTGATATTTTACAACAACAAAAAAATCAGAAGATCCTCAATAATCTTACATGTAGAAAGAAGAAAAAGCTGACTTTTACAGGGGTCAAAATTTAAATTCTTGACATTTATCCAAAGTAGAGAATTTTTAATCTATGGTCAAACTTTGAAGTCATTTTCCTGTAAAAATCCACAAAATATGCGGCACGGTCTTTGCGCAGGCACCTCTTGATGTGTGCCAATAATGGAAGTGTGTTTTTGGATGAGTGTACGTCGAGCAAATAAATTAATTGTTATGAATCGTTATATTTACCTATGTACAACAGAATATTGTTTGAGCTTAATGAACTTATTGTTGCAGAAAGGGGATTTCATAAGCTCAGGATACTGAGGGAAAAACTGATAAACACGTACAACAGTATCATAGCCAGCATGCGTTTTATGCAGTAAAGTAGACAGAACAGTGCAATGTCATGAGTACACAATAATCATACTTACAGCTTTCAAATCTTCACTGAACTATGCGACCGTAACGGTAGAGATGAAGAGAGCATGCTTTTGTCTGATCGTCAATCTTCTCTCTTTCTTTCTCTCTCTCTCTCTCTCTCTCTCTCTCTCTCTCTCTCTCTCTCTCTCTGTCTCTGTCATTCTTTCTCTCGCTATCTATCTCTTCTTCTTTCGTTCTTTCTTTCTTTCACTCTCTCCCTCTCTCTGGTCCGTGTCAGTCACATAAGCAACCAGTCTTACTTACTATATACGCAAGCCATCTTCTCTCCCCCTCTCTAACTCTTCCTCTCTCTATTCTCTGGCCCTCTGTCTGTCTGTCTGTCAGTCTGTCTGTCAGTATGTCTGTCTGTTTTCTGCCTGTCTATCTTTCTCTATCCTTCTCTCTCTCACGCACACACACACACACACACACACACACACACACACACACACACACACACACACTTTCCCCTTTTGTCCACAACAATGCATCTTTGAGGTAGCACCAACATAGTCTCAATACATACAGTATCTACAAAATGTACATAGGTTTGTCTACCCTATACAACAATTATACTAATGATTAAAGTTCAGTCCTTATGCAGTGAACAAATCTGCACATCTGTGATCAGTCTAGTTCTAGACTCGATCCAGTTGTCTTGACTATCTTTCAACCGGCCTATGCAGTTCGATTCCAACTTTGTCTGATCGCTTACTGATACAGCATTCTAGCGTTCTAGATGCTACATAAACTGTTTAAAGAAACATATTAAACGTAATCATTTAGGTCACTGAATCCTATGTTGTAGTTTTTTCGTCTATGAGCCTATAAACTATTTTTTTCCTACAAATTCTGCTGTGATTTTGATTTTTTTCCCCACAGAGGTTAAAGTACTTTCATTGCTCTATCTTTCAAATGGGAATGAACGCTCAAAAGTTTTTAGAAATCTCTTTCAAGAATGGACACCTCTCCTTCTGACTTGCTCCCTATTATTTTATTATGTTAGCTTTGACCGAATGCTAATACAAAGGCCTAACACACTTTTTTTTAAATGTTTATAAGGCTCAGATTGTATCTGAAACATTTAAATTGGATGCCTAATCTAGATCACAAGTTTTCTTTACATATTTCTACACCCTGACATTGGCTGGCAGCAAACACACATACAGCCCTTGGCCTCTGGAAACCCGAGCCTATGAGGTGCCATTCTATACTACACTAAAACAACAACATTATTATCTTTTCCTTGGTCTGACCATCATAACGCTGGACCTCATCTGGAGCCAGTCTTGCCACGCCCTGTTGAACCACACGATGCCGATGTCGTACGGCCCGTTGAGATTGCTGACGTGGCAGTGACTGTACCACCAGCCTCCCCCGTTGTACATGGCGCAGTGGGCGGAGCTCACATCGTTGTCCCTGTCCACCGTGCTGAACGCCATCTTGTCAGAGAAGCTCATCCCGTCGCTGGCGTTGCCATGGTAACCGTTGACGTGGATCCGGTAGTTGTCATCTTGGCTAGCCACCTTGAAGTGGTCGTACCTGGCCTCCCAGATGCCGGAAAAGATGTCCTCCATCACAATTCGCAGCTCGTAGTTGTTCTGATTGGTCAGAAGGTGAATGACGTCATTTCCGACCCAGTATTCCTCTCGCGGCCGGCCAAATCCTTCAGCGTATTCTGACCAGGACTGTGTGAAGTTGACCCTCCCGCTCATTCTGCGTTGCAGAACAGTCCATCCGCCGGTATAATCTGTATTGTCGTCATCTTCATTGGCATTATCTCTATGATTTAAATCATTGACCGTGGTAAATTCATCAGAGGCTTTCAAACCATCGTCATTACCCTCACCACTACTGCTTTCATTGCCGCCTCCGGAGAGAAGAGTGTTGTCGACGATGTTATGATCTGTGGCGATGCTGTTGCAGTTGTTGCAGCAGCTGCAGTCGGATTTGATCTCCTCTGGTGCTTCCATTATGCAGAAGACACGGACTGTACGGCTCATGTGTTTGGGATAGATGACGTAGACACCAGATTCACGGAAGCCTCGGAGGAAGTACTCATGACAATCTGAAATAAGAACAAAGAAGACAATCATCTTTAAATAGCTGTCTGAGCAGAGGTGGTAAATATAAAGACATTGACAAAGAGATTCACAGTGTTTAAGCCCCGTCTGTGATGGTCATAGACACTGTCCAGATTTACACTGATCTGAGTTCATATTTCAACTGCGAAACGCTCGTATATCAATTTTCTTTGCCGAACATAGGGAGGGAGAGTAAACCAACGACTTCAAAGTATCTATCTAGCACGTTTGACAATGAAATTTGGAGGATAGCTTTCCTATGTGAAGCCCGTGACTGAATTCAAAGGAGTGAAGTGTCCCTAGCCTGCCATTTTGTGCCTTGGGCGAGCTTTTAGATTTCTTGAAACACCTTACATGCTTCAAACTCCGTGTTTACTTTTCTTGTCGTGTCACTTCTAAATCTCCTGTACTCAGTGTCTCTCTTTCTCTTTCCTCTAGTCCATCTCTTAGCCCCCTTTCTCTCTTTGTCTCTCTCTCTCTCTCTCTCTCTCTCTCTCTCTCTCTCTCTCTCTCTCTCTCTTCATTCCTCTCACTCCTCTCTGGTATCTATGGAATACAAACCACCTTGAGGTATATGATATACCAAGTTCTCTACCTCTTTCTGAAGACCCTGCACCAGAGAACCCCCCCTCTCTCTCTCTCTCTCTCTCTCTCTCTCTCTCTCTCTCTCTCTCTCTCATGGTATACAAACCTTGAGGTACATGATATACCAAGTTCTCCACCTCTTTCTGAAGACCTTGCACCTGAGAACCGACTGGATGCAGCTGTGTGACGTCACGTTGCAGAGACCCCACCACCTGCTCCGTAGCTTTGATGATACCATGAACTCTGAAAACGTTTAGGTCCACTCGTTGTAGCTGGAACGATCAGAGGCAGTCAATGAGAAGGCCGGACAAACGATGATTGGAACTTAAGATTACTGGCAGTTTTTGGTTTTTTTTTCATTTTTCGGCCCCATGAGCAAAATGTGTTATTCTTCAAATTCTACTGTGATTTGGGAATACAGTGGAACCCGCTTAAGCGGGACACGCGTGAGCGGGACGCCCGCTTAAGTGAGACGAATGCCTGGGGAACGGAATTTTTGCTATTTAAATCTATACATGTGAGCGGGACGGCAACCCGCTTAAGCGAGACGACTTGAAGCCAGATTTCCGTTATATACACGCTGTTTTTGACAGGAATGCAACAAATTGTTACTATTGTACTGTGTCTTAGTGGTTGTTTACCTTTGCCCATCAGCTGATAACCTGAGACCTACAAAGAAGCTTATACCGACGGCCCTGATTACCCCCCCCCTTTACGTTACGTGAGAAGTGATTGACACTACCTCCCCATAGCCTTCTATCAGGCAGTTGACCCTTCTGCGCACGCATGGACGAATCAGAGCGGACATCCTAGCCGCTGGTCATTTAACCCGCGCAAGCATTAACGAATCAAGATTAAGTAAGCCCCGCCCCCCCCCTCCTTCAGCCACACTTTATCCTTTCTTCAGCTTAGGCAGTGATCGACACTTACGAGCCTTACCTGCGCTATTGCACAACACTCAGCCAGGGTGTCGTTGACAAAGGGATGCCCATCATTCGTGTTGCGTAAAGGCTTTTCGACACACGACGCTGGCGTCGCGCTCTGGCCAGGTGTGGAGCGAGAAGTGTGACGCTTATCTTTGCTGGTGTTTACGATCATGTAAATTTGATCCCAAATTATTTTTGATCACTTGAATGGGGGACGGCGAACATCTCGACTTCAGAGATGTTAGACCGTTCATAGTTTTATTTTAACATGTATTATTTCTTTCCCTCTATGTAGACATGTCCCGGTCTTTAAAAGA
>JAWQUT010000547.1:171906-183970 GCA_033807755.1 Ellobium chinense | reverse complement strand
GGGGGGCTTTTTTAAGAGGAAGAAAACTGGGGTCATTGCCCAAAATTCTGTACAAATCTCATTCAAAAATAGTCACCTCTCCTTCTGATTTGGTCTCCAATTTTTCATTAGGCTGGTTTTGACCGTGTGCGAATACATAGGCCTAATACATTTCACTTTTACGTCTATAAGGCTCAAATTGTACCTGAAACCTTCAAATTGGATGCTTTGTCTAGACTGCAGGTCTCTTTACATAATTCTACACCCTGACATCGGCTGGCAGGGCCCACAAAAAAATGGAAATGTATATATAATAGAATGGACTAACTGAGGTGTACAAAATGAGTGGTTTGACCGTCTAACAGAATGTCTGAAACGTTAGTTAAGATGACAAGAACATGACAAAGGAAGGAACCTTTAAGAACTGGGCAAAACCCGCTTTAAAAAATGGATCACAACAAGCGCAAGAATAACATCAGTACAAGGAGCAGGGAAATAAGATACAATATTTTTCTTTAAAATGTACAGTAAGGATAAATGAAAACATACCACATGTGCCCCAAACTTTACCGTCTGTGTTGTTGCGGGCTTAGGATCGCCACGTATATTATAATCACCTTATACGTAACGTTTATTCACGGTGATATTTTAAGTACGGTAGATTAACATTAATGTGGTAAAAGACACTTAGCATTGCACTCAGCAATGAGCTGTTTTTAAATGGTTACCAAAATCCCTCAGATATATAAATGAAAACTGACTTTGCGCATCTTGTAATATGGTCTTTTTCTGGGGTTTAAATGAGGTGAAAAGATGGGTTTGTTTTGGGTTTTGGTTGTTGTTTTTTTTTGGGGGGGGGGATGGGGGGTTGGGGAGAGTAAGGGCTGATTTGGCGGAATTTGATTAGCTATGAAAATTTCGAAGGCATGTATTTGAGAATGAAGAGTAGAGGAGAAAGATGTCTGGAAGTAAGACAAAGCGGTGAACAGCTCTCTGCTACTTGTTATTTTCTGCGTTTAGAGTCGCGTTTCGTCGGATTTTTGCATGTTTTCATTGTCTGCGATTCAGATAATGGTAAGGTGCTGTTTTCTTTAGAGCACTGAATTTTTTTTTTAGTCCAACGCGGCCTCCTCTATTCGGCTATTCTGTTTATTACTCTCCTCAGTTTTGTTGTTATTGTTGTTGTTGTTGTTGTTGTTGTTGTTGTTGTTGTTGTTGCTCTTCTTCTTCTTCTTCTTCTTCTTCTTTTTCTTATTTATCTAAATTACAACGATCCAAGAGGTTAACTCTAATCGTAGAGAACAGGGTCCTAGAGAACAGGGTCCTATCGTAGAGAACAGGGTTCTATTGTAGAGAACAGGGTCCCATCATAGAGAACAGGGTCCTATCGTAGAGAACAGGGTCCTATCGTAGAGAACAGGGTCCTATCGTAGAGAACAGGGGCCTATCGTAGATAACAGGGACCTATCGTAGAGAACAGGGTCCTATTGTAGAGAACAGGGTCCTATCGTAGAGAACAGGGTTCTATTGTAGAGAACAGGGTCCTATCATAGAGAACAGGGTCCTATCATAGAGAACAGGGTCCTATCGTAGAGAACAGGGTCCTATCGTTGAGAACAGGGTCCTATCGTAGAGAACAGGGTCCTATCGTAGAGAACAGGGTCCTATCATAGAGAACAGGGTCCTACAATTTACCTTCTCATGGAGCATAATCAACTCTTTCCTAGTCTCATCCTGTTTTTCATCCAGGTTAGACAGCATGGCCTCCTGGGGAGAGAAAATTATCATAAATTAATATGGTCATAAATTTTAACCAGTTCTAACACATCCTTCCTTCTCTCTCACAATTCGCCGGCAGCCATTCGTCTGGCGGATGTCTTTTTTTTTCGAATTTCTTTTTTCTTTTCTCTTTTCTGTTGCCTTACTATCTTTCGCTTTTTCAGTGATATCCATCTTTACCTTAACCTCCCACAAGGCTATTCTCCACCTCCACCCGCCTTAAAACGCCCTCTTTTTTTTTTTTTTTTNCCCTCTTTTTTTTTTTTTTTTTGGAATTTTGTGGATGAGGTTTGGTTGCAATACCACCACGCTATCTCTAGCATTTTTTTCTTCTTTTTTTTTGTTTTATTTATATTATGTTATCTCTTTGCAGTTTTTATACACACGCACATGAGTCAAACATTCTATTTTACTCCAGATAACCTTTTCAATATTGATGTACCTCTCCATGTCACCTGTCTAGTGGTGGTGTGCATAATCTTTACGTTAGTTCACCGCGGTAACCACAAGACACCCCCAAAACATTAGTAGTATTCATTGTAGTTAACGCAATACGTTAATTAATGTATTGTATGGCCACAGTTCTTCTCGAAATGACCACAGTGGCAGTAGCCTACGAAACACTTTTCAGCTTAACTGCCGCCATCTCGTCGAATTACTTTTACCTGTTGAAGCTCTTTAGAAGTATGCTTGCAGCTGTTGAGAGACTGGTTCAGGACTTGAGCTTCCAGAGATGTGAGTCTGTTAGCATTGTACAGCAGCTGGATATTCAGACTGTCCAGTTTGGCCTGGGCTTCAGACTGGCCTGCGATATTGTAACTGTCCGTCTGGGGAAAGATTTTTGGAAAGGCTGACATCATTTCAAGAATTGTTTCATTTCTGCGCATATTATTCCATGATGCCTCTGTCTGAGTTTTCTAACTGTTGGGCAGTTGGCTGAATGATTACGGTCAAGATATCAATTTCTGAAGGTAATAACTTCGATTCCCGACCACGATTAATTTGTAAATGCCTTGGAAAAGCATTTCATTAATATTTGCTTCAGTCCAGCCATCTGTAAGGGGGTACCTGGCTGTAGGTAGTGGAAAATATTGTCAAAATGCTAGTGATCCGACATTGTATGCGCCCCAGGGAGTTAAGAAAATTCTGGAGTGATTTGTGTCTGCCGGAGCAATAATAGTGTGAAATTGCGTGAGCAGGCATTGGTCTGGATACGAGACACATAAATCCCATTATCATTATCTGCCATTTCTTGAGTTCCTGGAAACACTAACATCGATCAACAGGTTCCACGCATGTTGGAAGAAAGCACAAGCTACAGGTTTCCATCTTTCCAATCTATCTAGTTGAAATTATCATGATTTGCACTGCAGATTTATTACCAATACCACTAATTGCTTGTCCTTCTGTCGTAACCATGGTTTGATAATTCCACAGATCGTTGCATAGGCAATAGACTTTCTTTCACTGGTACTAATGCCATTCAGCTGTCAAATCAAACAAAATACTATCATGCAAGCCACACGTGTCGTGCCCAATACATAAATTACTGAAATATACGGAATATATTTGGTCAAATCTTAATTAAATTACCCTCGTCAACTGCTTTTATATTGAATACAACTTTTTACTACGCAGAAGGTCGATAAGCAATCAATCAACTCACCTGGTCTCTGCTAACTCCATCAAACTGCTCAACTTTCTCTCTCAGGTCTTGCACGGTGTTGTTCAGTCTAATCACGTGACCCTGCAAAGACTTGTACCAGCGCTCGCTCATAGAGTGCACCTTGCTGACACGGTCGTGCAGCTTTGAGACACTGTGGGAAGTTTCCATCACTGTGTCTGTGACTCGAGAGATTTTTGCCTGGAAAAGATAAACATGAAGGTTTCAAAAAATCAGTTAAATAAGGAGATGTCAGTAGCTGCATTTTAAAACCTGAAATTCGTTTCAGTAAGCTCGATATGAATGTGTTACTAATTTACGCTAGTTTTCCTCGAAAACTTTAAAGGAGCAGTAGCCACTCTGGTTAGTCTAAAGCTGAAAACAACTCTTCAAAGAAGTTTTTTTTTGTTTTTTTTTCATTTCCGGGGGTTTATATTTTCTTACGGTTTTTGCTTNCCCCCACACAACAAAACAACACTCCTATCCTCTGAGCCACAAAAGCGTAAAAAAACAACAAACTTTGATTTCAGTCAGCCGAAATATTCCCAGCAGCGAGTCCAACTTTGTATTAAGATCCCATCCAAACGGTCTCAGTGTTTAACTTACCTTGTTCTGGAGAGTCGCGTTGACCATCTGCTCGCTGGACACTTTCCACTGGTCGAGAGTCAAGACATTCTGAGTGAAGTTGCCCAGCGATTCCTGTAGCTTGGTGATAAACTCAGCCATGTTGATGGCAGATACCTGGAGTATTACAGTAAACACGAAGTCAGGGTTGTTATGACGATGCTATGTCTATTGTTGGTTGTTTTTTTTACATTTCTCTTTGTTGTTGTTGTTGTTGTTGTTGTTGTTGTTGTTGTTGTTGTTGTTGCCCTCTGTGGTACTGAATGTGTTGTTGTTGTTGTTGTTGTTGTTGTTGTTGTTGTCCTTGTTGTTGTTGTTGTTGTCCTTGTTGTTGTTGTCCTTGTTGTTGTTGTTGTCGCTGCCGCTGCTGCTGCTGCTCCTGCTGCTCCTGCTGCTGAGTTTAAAATTGTTCCTTTTCTCTTATTCTCGACCTTTAGATTTTATTGTTGCATTCGCTGGTGTTATTTTTGTGGCTGCGGTTGTGAAAATATTAATATTAATATTCAAGGGGGATGTTGTAAAAGTCGATTTAAAGCCTTTGTGGCCTTTCTCTAGTTCACTGGCCAGGAGGCTGTACATCTAATAATCGTATAACTAAATTTGTCGAATAGCCAGTACTGGTAACTGCAAGCATTCTAAATGACGTTGTTAGAACGGACTTTACACTCCACCACAAACCTCGGGAAACGGCTTGTCTAGATTTAGCACAGTCGATGCTTTCATGGGTAACCAAGTTATTATGTTGTGTTCCTCTTTCCGAGGAAAAGATTCATTTTGGACAATGAAAACTATGCTACACAAATTTACTCACCTGATTTGCAAGTTGTGCTAACATCATCGAAGTCTTCGCCGTTACAACTTGAACCTTTTGAATGTCTGCCTCTTTCCGCAGGAGTTCTTCGGTCAGGATGGATGTTTGGTTCTGCGTCTCTGCTCTTTGAGTGTCCAATTCTTCTCTGAATTCAGCTGTTGCGTTTAGAACCAAAGACTCCACGTCTTGTCTAAGTTCTGACACCTTCGCAGACGCCATTTTCGACATCGAGTTTTCTAGTGTCTTAATCCGTTCTTCCAGATGTCGGATGTAGTCAGTATAATTGTTAGTAACGGCTTTTATGTCGTGGCAGCAGTTAGGCATATCTTCCGTGCTGTTTGAGTTGAATTCATCAGTGGTCGTGTTAATAATTGTGGAGTGATTTCTTTCCGAGGTGTCCAAATCCACGACACTGCCGAGATTATCGGTGTAATTCGTAATTGCCTCCAGTGAGGTGGTGTAGTTCATCGTGTCAAGGATCGTTTGGTTGGAATTGATAAAGGTGTCTATGTCTATGTCTATGTCAGTGGCAAGTGATGAAAGATCTGAGACGGTATCGACGACTGGATGTGCGGTTGTCAAAGATGCAGGAATGGACACGCCAGGTTGCGTCACGTCCATACTCTGAAAACCTTTGTGTGCAGTGCTCAAGGGCATAGTTTCAGAATTGGATGCTGGCATACTTAAAACGTCTTGTACGGACGCCATGATGATAGGTATACTAAAAGTGCTTGAGCCTTTAAAATCGAACTCGATGTTATCAGAGGTTGGTGTTACTATGTCCACTGGCGTTGGAAAATATGAATAGACCTCACTGAAGTCCAAATGACGGTTTGCTGAGGCTGAGTACGTTCCGTATGACTGTTCTCTTGTTAGGCTTTGTTGTGCTATGACAAGACGTGAGTCAGTCAAAGACGCGTCACTGACATCTAATGACAGTGCTTGCGTTTCAGAGAAATCTGGGGATGAATCTGCAATTGTGGCGTGGATATCATCTCCAAGAGATGATGGAAGAATAATTGATGAGGACAGTGATGAATCAATTGCTAATTTGGAAATTGTTTCCACAAATGGAGACTCTGGTTCTAAGAAACTAGCAGGTAATGCTGTTGTTGGTAGTGGTACACTGTCTTCCAACAACGATGATGAAAATAACGACAACGTTGATGAGGATAACACTGATGATGAAGCGGTCAAGAGATCGTCTACAGTCATTTCTGATGTCCCTGACAGCGGAGGCGTCTCTGTATATACAACAGGTGAGGTTACATGAGAGTTGAGCAAAGTGTGGCTTGTAGCATGTGACGGTTCTATATTACGATCAGGGAAATCGCTTTCAACAGAACCACTATTCTCTGTGAGGTGTTCTGAGGTAATAAGAGTTAATGACCCTTGCAGGGTAAAAGTGGACGTTGTGTCTTCAAGCAAGTCTTGTTCTTCAAGTAAAACATCAAGAATCTGTTTTTCAAAAAAATCTCCAGATCTCAGCCCGTTCTCTTCATAAAGTCCATACATTAACGGCATGATGGGCGTGGAATCTGAAATAGCCATGGTAGTTTGAGTCGTGTCCAGCAATGGAGGTGGACATGCCATTAATATTTCGGAATCTGAAGCTACGTCGCTTGCGATGTCGCTCGCTTCATTTGCAGATTTATCTTCGCTGCTAGGAGAAATCTCGAAGTAACTTGATGGGACGAACCATTCAGAGCTGTCTGCTTGGCTGACAGGGATGTGTACAGTACTTCCGAAACTGTTTCCATTGACAGCAGATTTGTCCGCTTTGAGAGGGACGCTGTGTTCGCTACTTGCTTTTTCCGCGTTGTCTTCGTTTCTCTGAAAGGTTTTTTCTTTATCAATGGATGTCTCTACAAAACTTACATGTGTATCTTCGTATATATCAAGGTTGCCTCCATGTATGGAATAAGTGCCATGTCCAATCAGTTTATTATGGTTATCACCAGAGTCCATGCTGTCCTCCTGATACTGTCCATCATTTGTTTTCTCATCCTCCATCTCATAAGCGTCATGAGTGCCATTATCATCTAATTTATCTTTACTGTCACTGATATTTACAGAATTTTTAGCCTTTGACAAATGCCTTGATTTTCGAACTCTGTTATGCTTGCTGCTATCGGCTTCGTCATCCAGTGGTTGTTCCGCGGAATTTTCTTGAAATTCAGGGTCAGAGGCGAAGATGACAGCCATTTGAAGGTCAGCCACGCCGTTTTCCAAGTCCAAAAGATCAGCTTGGTATTCCTGCAGGGTGGTGTGAAAGCTGGACACATTTCTCTCCACGTTTTGAATAGTGGCGATGACTTCATCCAACTCCTCCTTCACCAAACTTATCCTTTCAGAATTTTCATTCTCTTTGTCATGTGCCTCTTGTAAACTTTGTCTGACGGAGTCAAGATCTTCCCTAATGCTTACAACGTCCCCGACGATCTCTTTGAAATCACGTTTTAATGCTTTTATATCTGATTCGTGCTTCGTTTTCAATGCCTTGTCCTTATTGTTACATGCACGAGATGTCTGGTCAATTTTCTGAGTCACCTTACGATCTTCTTTCTTCAACTCGCTCATTATCTTGAAGTGTCGTTGATGTTTGGCCTTCAGTGCGTTGATTTCTTTTTTGAATTCTCCATTTGTTTGGTCCAGGCTCCTCAAGGCTGTCTGGGTGTCTGTTGGATTTTTAGTTGTATCAGCAAGCTTAGCCTGAGCGGCTTGTAAGTCCGTGGTTTGAGAGCGAAATTTTCGCTCGAGGTTTTTTATCCTGTGCCTGAAAATATATGAATAACAGAGAGATTAGTTTCTAGAATTTTTATTCCAATCAGTAGCACGGAGTCTAGATTTCAGGCACCAATCATGAAATGTCTTCTTGATTCTGCAGTTGAAGGGGCATAATTCTTTTGTTGTCTTTATTAGCTCTTCCTTACATTATATTTTCTGTTTTATTCTTGTCTTGTACACCTCATTCTTACAAAAACAAAACAAAAATTCAGTGAGACTCTTCAAATCATTCTAGACACCCCCATCTAGATCATGTCAGGGGCTAAGTCATATTTGCCATATGCAAAAAATAAGAATGAGCATCGCAACAAGACTTATGCAATGTGTAAACACTATTGCTTTTTTTTTGTTCTTTATATTACCACCTCGCCCACCACAACAAACAAACGATCACACAAACAATCCAGCAAACATAAATAATTAATTGCCCACCGCAAGGACCATTTCAGTTCTCGCCAACAAACAGTCTCTGTATTCTAACCCTGGCCCTTGACCACCAGGAACTCAACATCTCAAAAGCTGACCTTCACAAACTTTTCATCTTCTTACCTGTCCTGACCTTGTTGCTTATATAAGGCTTTCACTGTCAACACCAACTCTTGAACTGTGGCGAAGAGCCCAAAGGCAGGTGGCGGTGTTACAATGGTATAGTCATTCACGTTGTCCACGTTCCCATCAATGTTGCCCTCACCAGCATTAGATCTAAGAACAGGATCGTCCTCCTCGGCTTCGTGAATGTCGTTGTCCAGTGGTGATTTGCTGGCAGAGCGACCATCTTTAGTAGAACAATCTTTTCCATCTTCAGACCCCTGATTTATCCCACTTCCAGTGCTTGATTTTCCTGTACAATCATCTCTGTTTTCCACATCATCAGGTTGCTTCAATGTCGCTTTTGGAGTGGGCTCAGCATTACCGGCACTGTTTTCACGAACACCGCTCTGAGCATTTGTTTGCCCGTCACCCTTGACTGCTATGTTTTCAAGTTGCGAGGAGACGTCCTCACTGATCTCATCGCCTGAGAATCGTTTTCTGTGCCGCTTGTTTCTCCGTCGCTTTCTCCTTCTTTTATGTAGCTCAGACCTTCTCTTCAATCTTTGGTGTTTTCTACGCCGACGAGTTTCGGAGAGTGGGTCATCTCGTGCCATGATGTCTAGAAGTGATGACGCACGGGAGGCGATCTTTTTACCTTGACGAAATTTGTTCCATCGGCGAAGCCAGCGTTTCCAGTGTATTTGCAAGGACTTAGAAGGCACTACTGCTCTTTGCATACCACCATTTTCAGGGTTCGATTCAGTTTTAAGATTACGAGATGATTTTTTGGTGTGGTCGATATTATTCCCTTGGTGGTGATGATCTTCTCGTGACCCTGTGGAGGTAGACAGGTCTTGACTGAGGGGTTCAACTGGTGAATGAGTTGGAGTAAGAGATTCAACAGATGCTGCGGTTGATGGAATGTGTGGTTGAGGGATATCAACAGTAGGATGCCATTTGGGGTCAGAACCAGGTTGCTCAACATCTTCCCAATCCTTTCGCATCACATCTTTACCTGTTGTCGTTCGAGTTTTTCTACGTAGAGGAATATCATGAGCTGAACTGCCAGCAAGCTGGGACCAATGTATATCCAATGCCGGGATTCCACGTCCATGCTTCAAGACTTCATTAATTCCTGTATTATCCTGGGAGCTGCCAGGTGTGCTTGGGTCCCACGCTCTTTGTTTGGCATACTGACCCTCATCTTGTCCCCCCATGAGGAACTTGGTATATTCTTGAGCTCGCAAATTGCCCTGGACGTCCTTTCTGTTGCGGACTGTCGTCACATGGTCCAACGGCTCAGCTGACTTCAGTGATGACGCTGAAGCTGCTGACTGGACGGCTGCAGTTGTGACATAGCAAGCGAGAGAAAGGATGAGGAATGTAGATCTCATTCTTGAAAAGGGAAGAGTAGAGAGAATTATGGTCCCATGAGGTTATCTGCCATTGTTTCTTCCTATATTGAAGATGTTCCCAGTCCAGCCACCACTATCAGCGAGGTCAATGGAATTCATCATACTGAATCTGTGGAAGTATAACAATATTATTACTACTGTTATTACTGCCATTTGTGGTACTAAAGGTGTTGTTGTTGTTGCAGGTAGTATAGTATGATGTTGGTAGTAGTAAAGATAGCCTGGAATTTTGTTTGTGTCGTTATCGTCCTTTGCATAATGAGACCATGGGCGGAAATGCTGAAAACATAATTGTTCAGTTTGGAACAAAATGAAAAACAAAAAGACAAGAACTTCAGTTCCTGAATTCCTAAGCCGACGTTACATTGTCTGTCAGTGTATAGTCTGTGAAAACTCCTCTGGAAGAAACTCCGTTGTGTCTTCACACAACAGGACACTGGAAAGACATCAGTCGGCCGAAACCTGGTCTCTGTTAAGATAAGATAAGATAAGATAAGATAAGATAAGATATTTTATTGTCCAGAGGCACATTTGATTCGCTTTGCATGACAATTACTAGTTAAGACGATAAACCACATTTTCATAAACACCTGGAAGATGAGGAAATTACGACCGTTAGAATATAGCGGGCACTGGCTCTGAATTAAATGTATTTTGTTCTTTCGGCGAGACTTAGCCTTGCCGAGAAATAAATGACACATGGTCAAATCATTGTAATGAAGTCAATTCTCACTAAGTCACGTGTTAGTGCAACATAGTGCTATATGCTTCTAGTAAATTACCATTATAATGACACGTTGACATGTATCTTGATTTCTTCATACATCGAAACCTCACCACTTCGAATGTCATGTAATCAGCCAATGAACTCGTGGAAACATCATTAGATTTCCAATTTATTTGATTTCAGTTTGTAAATTATTTCTTTTTTTAAATTCAGCACGCTCTTTCCGATTTTAACCCTTCATCACATGCCTAAAAGCACCGGTCAAAAGAAATTTTTCCTTTATCACTTTGGACCAACGGTGTATCTGGACATCAGGCGAATTAAAGATTTTGTAAAATCCATTAGACGTCAAATTCGCGGAAATTTTAGCCGTGTTCCTTCTTTGTGCATTCTTAAGCGGAAAGAAACATAGTTGTGTGCCGTCTGTAGGAAACTAACCAAGATACAGCTGTTGGTTACAAATCCATATTTTCTAGACAAATTCATGGTTTCGAATAACTCTCCCAGTATTTACAGACTATCACCTGGAAATCGAGTACGTAAACTTTTACTGTAACTTTGCGCAAGATACAATACCCTTGAGAACGTGCACATTAACGACGGAATCTCTTACCATCGTAAAATTACATTAACTCTACAATTTCAACGCTTGAAAGGGTACTTTCAGCGCCGATGCACTAATGTGAAATCTCACGATGGTAAGAGATCCTATCGTTAATGCGCAAGTTCTCCTATATCTAAGGCACGACGGGGTTTTAGCACAATGAACCAGCACCTGGAGCTGAATGGAACTCAGAACTCTGTAATGATGCACTAACTGACCCAAATGCGAGCGCAGCGCAAACATAAACCTGCTCCCTCGATAAATGTTATCACAGTTTGCTGTGTTGGCAGGCTGGATAAGCAGCGACCGGATTAACGGGATACCGCGCTGTGAAAGTATCTGTGTTATGGAGTTTTTGTTATTCTGAAACATAAGAGTTTGCGAAATGTGTCTTCCAGACGAAAGGTTCTCAACCTACCTCAATCGGCATACCCCAGTGAAGCCACCTTCACTGGTATTCCTGCCTACCTCTGTGGTAATATCACTTAATTAGTCCTAGGGTTACGCGTCGTAGAGTAGTGATTTGAGAGCTTGCGCATTAACGATGGGATCTCTTACATCGTAAAATTACCTTAACTCTGAATGTTGAACACTAATAAAAGGTGCATTCAGCACCGATGCGCTTATGTAATTCTTTCGATGCTAACAAGGTTCCATCGTTATTGCGCAAGCTCTCAGCTATCACCTACTTAGTTTTAGGGTTAGGTAAAGTACGGACAGTGCATAAGTCGTTATTTTGTTGAGTGCGCTCTTTGGTAATTGCATGGCGAATCCCCTTGCGGTACGGGTGCCCTTCGAGTGGAAAGCCGAGCACTAGAACCTAAGTCATCTTCGTTTCTCAAATGCAGGTTTCTGTTTGAGTGAAGAAAAAAATAATTAGGGCGTCGCTCTTAGGATGGGAAAGGCTTAACACTCGAGTGATACCTCAAACATACGCGCACGCGCGGGCACGTGCACACACATACTCTCACACACACACACACACACACACACACACACACACACACACACACACACACACACACACACACACACACACACCACACGCCACACACACTTACAAATATACACAAACACACGCAGATACAAACACACCCACCCACACACACACACACACACAAACACACACACACACACACACACA
>JAWQUT010000547.1:151912-171516 GCA_033807755.1 Ellobium chinense | reverse complement strand
TCTCTCTCTCTCTCTCTCTCTCTCTCTCTCTCTCTCTCTCCCCCTCTCCTTGCTGTCCTTAAAACAAGAAACATCTCTGGGCGTTCACCAAACTCAACCCTCGTCACCCCTTTGAAAAATATAAATATTTCTATCAGATATGGAGGCCCCCAAAAAAACCCCAAGAGGTCATTGCAAGGAATCTTTATCCGCAGTCTTGAGATATTTTATTGCAAAAACAAGAGTGTTACCCACATATATTTGAATGAAATCCGCAGAGCGTTTACCAGAACTCCATAATGTTTATAATTATACAAACAACATAACTCTCCACACCTATGAAAGTACAACATCACACGAGAAAAATGAAAGGGAACACATTAGGCTTGTCATTATGTCCTCCATCTCCTAACACCTCACACAAGATGGAAAGTATGTTTAAGAAAAAAGTTTTCCAAACCATATCATGAGACAGAATATGGGTGAGTCTATCTTTCACGAAATGAACGTCACATTGCAATCATTTTCATCATTTTTTTTTTTAATTTTAGTTTTATTTTTTCTTGTGGCATGAAGTCACCTAAAAAGTGTTCCATCTGATTGTTATCGTTTAAAGTCAAGCCGCGCCTACAAATGGTTATGGACACCGAGATGGGTTTGGTTTCATATTTCAAATATTTAACGATTTTACCGTAACTTTTGGAGGGGTAGTAAACTATGAAAATTCGGATAAATATAGCGCTTGACAGTGTGAACCGTGCGGTTGAATTCACAATAGTGAAGTGTCCCACTTTGTCTTTCCTGTCCTTTTATACCCCAGCAGGTCTTTAAGATGGCTGGCTTGGAAAGTCTAAATGACGGCGTGTCTTAGACCCATTGGAAGTGAGGAGGAAGCTGAGGAGGGAAGAGGAGAAAAAGAGGAAAAGGAGATGAATGACAACAACTTTTTTTTTTTCCTCGGAGTTATCCTGTCATTCGACCAAAGAAAAAAAAAAAGCACCACGAAGCGATCTAACTAAATAAATACGTTTACCGGAACACAGCACCGGGGCAGAATCTTTATCTTAGACCAGTGCTGGCTGCCGACGCCCATATAGTTATTTCGTGGGCGTGGTACACGGTCCGGGTTTATGATATTTTGAGGGACCAAAGTGAAGAGGGTGCCAAGATGAACACAGCTGCCTGGTAGATACGCTGGGAAGATGAGGGTGTCCGTCCGTTCTCTCTCAGGCAGAGCAAGACATGAAAACATCTTTTGGCTTTGTTCTGTTCGTTTGTCGTCGAAACAGCGAGTGGGCGAGTATTAATGTGTGCGTTTACATAGGAGAGAGAGAGAGAGAGTGAGAGAGAAAGAAAGGGAGAGAGAGGAGCTAGAGAGAGAAGGTGGAAATAAGATTGTTATAGACAGTTATTTTTGCCCTTGTTTTTTTTTCTTTTTCTTCTCATTTTTCTTCTTCTTTTTCTTCTTCTTCTTCTTCTTCTTCTGACCTAGATTTTAACAGTTGTCAATGTAATAACACAAACGGCTTTGTTAGCGTTTAAATCACGGATGTCTTTTAATTCAAATCATATTCTCTTGAAAACCAGAACAAAGATAAAGATAAAATAAGACTTCTTTTTTTTTTCGTCTTCATACTCTGTTTTTTTTATTAAACTACGATGGTTTTTTATTCTTTTATTTTACTCTTCTTCTATAGATTATTTTTTTGTTAATTGTAGTTTCCGGGTGTTTGTGAAAGCAACACTACCCGTTGATTAGTAGTCAAATTCAAGTCAATTTCCATTTTGTTCTTACTCTGATGCTGTTCCTTTCCTGACTTTCATCCCTTCCTCCTCTCCCACTCCCTCTTTCCCCCTCCCCATCTCCAGGTATTTTTCAACCAGATCTCCAGTGCTTTTGTAATGCCCGGCAGTCTCGACTTCAATTTGAACTATGTAATTTATTATACTTGGTATACCTGACGATGGAATGTTAGGTTTCGAAAACTTGCGAAAGGATTTTTTTGTGTTTTCATTTGTAAACCAGGCTACATATTATTTTCTAAATCAAGTGCAATTTTCTGAACATATTTCGCTACACCTTTTCTAATTCTCTATGCAGATTACAGGCAGTGTCTATGTTACATTTCACGATATATGTCCTATGTCTTTGTTCTCAGTCACCTGCGCCGGAAGCTGCCGAACCCTCTTTGAGGTTTACATCTAGTACAGTGTAATGCTCTGTTGCGTGCAACATCAAAGCTTCAGCCGTGAGAGCTATGCCGCCCCTACATTTTTGCACCGAATCCCATCGTTGCACCGTTTTCGGATAACTTCGTGTTAAGGGAAGTTTTGAACCAGAATAACTTTGAACTTTCTTTGAAGACAGCGTGAAAGAGGCCCGATTTTTTGTGCATTGTTTTGCCACAAACCACCACTCCTCATTGCCGTGCAGTTGAGTACGGGTCCTTTAAGTCCTCAGACAAATAATGCACCTTTCCAAAAAAAGTGAAATGCTGAACTCAGTAAGATTTCGAAAATAAACCTAGAGTCTAACTTTTGTGGTCGCGTACTTCCATTGACCCAGACTGGGGAATAATAATAATAATAATAGTAATAACGAAAATAAATTGAATTTATTGTGCACTCATCTCAGATAGGTCCTGAGGGCTTTACAGCAACAAAAAATAAAACTGACAAGAGTGGAGGAAGGGGATGGATTTATACATCCTGAAAAAAACACTGAGGATTAAATGTTTGATAGACATGATCCATTCTTTCAGAATTTTCCGATATTTATCCCTCAGCCTCTGTTACCCCTCACGAAAGCCGTATCTCTGCTTCGAAACATACTTAATCACTAAAAGACTTGCATTCGTAAGTTCGAAAGTCATGCTCCCTGGTTTTTTTTATGACGGAAGAATTTTATTTTGGGAGGGTGAGAAAATGTGAGCCGGAAGCTATCAGGTAGCACTCACAGCATGTTGATGCAACCCACACCCAGCTTGCCACACTCGTTCAGGCCGATGAAAGGCGAGCCAAGCTATTTGTAAGACGATATGGGGTAATCCTTTCAAGAGGAGTTAAGTGACGAGCAAGGGAAACAACCGGGATAAGATTTTCCCTACCTCTTATGAAAAGAAGGCGTTTTCGTCGCGATAGCGCAGAGGTTAATAGTTTCCCATGGCTGAACAAACCCCCCTTGCTAGCTGTGGTACCGAGAATTTGCTGTTGGGCGTGGCTCCTGTCTATGTATCTGTTTCCCTTTTGTTCAGGTTGTTTTGCAAAAATGAACCAGGAAGTATATTCTGTCACTTTTAAGCCTACTTCCGTTCGTCAGCAGCCGTGCGTTTAATAGTGTATGACGCACAGAGAATGACGCATGCTTAGGAACTTCGAAAAATCTGAAAATAGATTAATTTAGTGGAGCTGGATTTTGAACTTTCATTTAATAAGTATAACTTCTGACTGTTAAAGTTTACACGGGCACAGACTTACATGAAATTTATTATGTCAATATTATTACATTATACATGTAAAGCTCCATAACAAGTATACGATTTTCCAAGCATTACTGCATAATTCCACCATTATTATATTATATGGATTGCAACCCCCTTTATCACAACGAAATGTAAATACTTCGGTTATTTGATTATTCCTCTTACAATACATCATGTTATTGAATTCAAAAATATGTCTGAAGGTTTAGGACATTGTTGACCAGAAAACACGTGATAGAATGCAAATAACAGCCTTGCTTTTCCCTCCTTAGCAACAACGACCGCTGAAAATGACACCCTTGTCTTGCGCACTCGGGTTTCGTTCTCAGCGATCACTGTTGTTTGACAAAGTCTTGACTGGACCAATTTACTTAATATGATGTATGAACGCCACTTTCATGAGACATTTCGAGTCGCCATGGCAACCACTGACGCTTATCGGGGAGTCTGATTGGATGATGCGATTTGAAATATTGGTTTTTCTTGATTCACTCCCATATTTCACGTCCTAGTTTAATCATGACTGTACTTAACAAGCGCCAAACCTGTAAGTAGTGACTTGGCCAGTGACATATTTACCGAAATTTCTGACTGACTGCAGCAATTTTAAACATTCGATTTCATTGGCTGAACCTTGTCCTTTATCTGGGGTATCAATCATGAAAACACAAAAACAATTTTCATGGTTAGTGACTTATCCAGAAATATTTATTGATATATATGGTAGCTTGCTTTGATTTGAAACTAGTTTTTTCCCCCTTTTTGGTTTAATCATGAAACGCCACAAGAATACAACTAATGTGATTAGTGATCTCTGCAGGAAAATCCAAGAAAGCTTGAATAGAATCATGCATGAAATATCTAAGAGACTATAGCGAAATCTGGTGTCAGACAGTTAGTGCTGTCGGAAGTGACAGCTGTCCTAAGATCATCATCCTGTAGGGAGAAAAATGCACCAGTGTGCACTTTGGTGTGCAGTTTTACATAGAAAATCTAATGTGCTTAGGGTGATAAGCTGCGCACCATGTTATCTGCATAACAGCCTTTGCCTCCTTTCTAAGGCCTATTGGGACATAAATTTACGTGAAAACTAATCTGCACTTAGCGGGAAGTTGTCTCTATCTTCGTACATGCAAAATGGAACCAGATGTCATGGCGGCTCAGGACTGCGCCACGGAAACCAGGCTTGAAGTCATTTACGACGCCCAGGCAGCTATGCTATGGGAAATACGATTTACGTAGAAAGGTCATGTGGGACCGTTGGAGTCTAGAGTACAGTTAGGTCGTTGCGTTAGGGCTCTGCTTGCGCTAGGACTAGGGGTCACTTATTTCGCTTTCCGTTAGCCTGATGCCGATCTTGTATGTGCATAAAGAAGCTGAAAACTGTTGTTTTGTTTTCCTCTACTACGATCGTCATCAGGCTACAAGAAATCCAAATGAGTGACCCCTAGCGCAAGCAGAGGCATAGCGCAACGACATACCTTTCCTCTAGTGGATAGATAATGGTTTTTATTGTCCGTGTGCGGAACAATGAAATCAAAGAACTGGCAGTATATTGATATGTCATCAGCACCATCTCAGTAAACATGTGCCAAGAAACACACACACACACACACACACACACACACACACACACACACACACACACATATTATATATATATACATATATATACATATATACATACATATACTATACTATACTATACTATATATATTATACTATTCTACACTACACTACACTACACTACACTACACTATACTAGACTAGACTATATTATACTCTACTCTACTCTACTATACTATACTATACTATACTCTACTCTACTCTACTATACTATACTATACTATACTCTACTCTACTGTACTGTACTGTACTGTACTGTACTGTACTGTACTGTACTGTACTGTACTATACTATACTATACTATAAAGGTCTGTAAGGGATCCGAACGTGAAACTAAAAGCTCTCTATTATGGTGGAGAGTCTTCACAGGTGAGCCGAGATTAATGTAAGGCCGGTGTGAGTGACAGACGGTGTGAGTGACAGACGGTGTGAGTGACACAGGGAGGCAAATCCAAAGGTGAAACTGGCAGTTGTTTACGTGTCCGCGCGCAGTCAGTCGAGACTGGTGGTCATGGTGCTGAAGGAGATGTGGATCACAGTTTGTGGATGGTGGTGTTGATGATGTTCGGGCATGGCGTTGAGACAGAGATGAGCTGCAGTTATGTCAGTGTCGGTGATGATAAAGGGGATTATGCTGGAAGGGGAGTGGGGTGTGGGGTAGGGATATGGCTATGGTTAAGATTTAATACGAAATTTATTGATGATAACAAACGTCACTTTTATATTTATTGTTATTGATTATGAATAATATATTAAAAATATATTGATGAACTGTCTACCATGCGATATTAAACAGAATATAATAGTTACAACACAATATGGGGTAAAAATTTCACAAATAAATATCACTGTCTAGTAAGAATGTCCAGTAGTAAAAGTAAAAGCCAAATTTTCGGTCGCTAGACCTTCCCCAGGGCGAGTAAATAATATAATGACTAAAAATGTACCATGCAGCTATAAAAGAAAAGAAAGAGCCGACACAGTCTTGCAAGCGTACTCACATTCGCACACAAGTTCACGCATAAATAATAGCATACAAATACGTGCTCACAGTCAGACCAAGGATATGCATGGGTCATGTAAAGCTACTTTAACTTAGGGAGAGGGGAAGAGTGCGACGCCGGGAAGGCATGAAATATATATAAATAATAATATATTTAAAGGGCTTCATGGCAAAACGCATTATACACCATTCGGGGGTTGTGGCAAAACAGACCAGATTCAAAGCATATTTTTATGTGAAAGGCGAAATTAAAGTCTTAAATAATATAGATCAAATGTCCTTCTACGGCATAGAAATATACATGTATACTAAATACTCCTACTGCTACATGGAGTATGTAGAATAAGCTAAAAATTCATATTGGTGGATAACTCGTTTTGCCATGAAACCCTTCATTTATTGTTATGGTGGTGTCACAAAAGTTCGGGGATGGCGTTGAAATACAGGTGGATTGCACACCTGTATCAGTGTCAGTGCTTGCAAATAGGGAAAAGGGAGCGGTGAAGGCCACGATTTAACAAGAAATTCAATCATGATAACAAACGTTACTTTTATATCAAATGTTATGGTGGTGTTAGGAAAGTTCGGGCATGGCGTTATAACAGAGCTGGAAGTAGACTACATCTACGTCAAATTCGGTGATTGTAAACTCGGGGTCGGGGAAGGGTGAAGGTGGCTAAGATTATGACTTAACATGAAATTCAATAACGATGTCAAACGATACTTTAACATTTCTTATATATTATTTGATGAGGACAAATGCCTTTGAGCTGTTTCCCTACCTTACCCCACCCCAATTCCACCCTACCCATCCCATCCGCGCTCCAACAAAATGTGAAACTATGATTGCGAAATAAATAAAACCAAACAGATAATGGTAAATAAATTATTAGAGTTACATGGTTTGGGAGTTCCATTTTCCTTTCGGTGTTTTTAGCCCATTTCAGTATTGTTCTTCATCCTTTGCACTAAAACTATCACTTTCTCTCTCTCTCTCTCTCTCTCTCTCTCTCTCTCTCTCTCTCTCTTTCTCTCTCAATCTGTCTGTCAGTCTGTCTGTCACACACACTCTCTCTCTCTCTCTTGGTCTGTCTATTACACACACTCTCTCTCTCTCTCTCTCTCTCTCTCTCTCTCTTTCTCGATCTGTCTCTCTCTCACACACACACACACACACACACACACACACACACACACACACACACATTAAGACATTCCTCAAGATGTTTGATGAGCACTAATTAATGAAGACGGACTGGATAAACATCAGTCAGACCCTGGTACCCACTATAGTTTACTTCTCCCCTTTCTTGGCACATGCCTCGACCTGAGATCTGGACAGAACGTCCATCTTGAGGTCTAGTATCGTGTTCCACATAATTGAAGTCGGGAGATAACTCGGATTACAGAGAACTCTTTTATTAGCATAAAGACGTCTAATTATTGTTTGCCAAACGGGTATTTTTTTTTGTGTGTGTTTTTAGCTCGCTCTTTAATTCATCTGTCCGAATCAGCTGGCCAGGATAAAAAAAAAAATAATCATTTAATGGCCTTAGAGTGAGAACCAGGAAGTGTGAATGACTTAGTAACGTTGATAGTTACTGGAAAACAAGTGCTATGGCTGGAAAACAGGGCTGTAGCCGTATGCATAATCTTTACGTTAGTTAACGCACTGTGGTAACCACGGGAAACTTCCAAAACATTAGTAGTGTTCACTGCGGTTAACGCAAAACGTTAACTAACGTATGGATTATGCATACGACCACTGGAAGTAAATAATACACACACACACAAAGTGGTCAACGTCATGTTTAGTTAGCCATGTGAAGACCCTGGCTGGCTTAGTTTAGCCATCCTGAAAGCTTTTTGAGCGTTTTCTCGGAAAGGTAAATTCCGGAAACATTTTCAGCACTGGACTAAAATTATTATCAAAATTATGCCATGATTTGAGCAAGATTAAAGTATAATATACGGTCCTGTTTTTTAACATTGATTAGATATAACACTTTCTTATAAGGGGTGGAACCAGGTGGCCCTGATACCCTCCTGTGACGTGTCTTCTCCTATTCGATTCCCCAGACCTCCTCCCCCGCTTACATACTCACACACATCTTTTTACCATGGCAGTCACCAAAAAAAAATGTAGCAAAGGCTCATGGGCAGATTTTGTTTTCTGTCTAAAAGAGACAAAGTACCGCCTCTATGTAGATAACACTGAATTTGATATTTCTTTTTACCGAAAAGGTTATCATCCCTCATCCAATCTTTTTAAAATGCGAAGACATATGGCAGTGCTCGTATATCTATGTTCTTTTGTATATCTGAAGTAAACTTATTTCAATCATGGTTTGTTAGCGAGATTCAAGAAATGAAGGTATGCAGCGCCTTCTCTTGGTTAAGTGCATAAGACAATACCTCACATGCACCGTTTTCCACTTTGATGTTTCATGTCAAATCCAAAGATAGCTGCAGCAGAGTTGCACAGCAAGGCATTTTCAAGGCAAACCCCGATCCTGTCATAAAGGACAGTCTTCGGCCCTGCTTTTCCTTAACTTTGTAAACCTTCTACCACCCCTAAACCCACATTATACCTCTCCCTCCAATCCCCATCTCTCTCTCCGGCCAAAACAACCATACCGGGGTAGATAAACCATTTCTCCCCTTCCAGTTCAGTTTGCAAAACGTCTCTCGCCAGTCACACACGGCAAACACGCTTTCATCAAGCCTTCAATGAATTCCCGCATTCTCCAAGTCGTAACATAGACGAGTTTACGGGTGTGCGGTCGTACCTTTCGTCACCTCGAATTCCACATTTTGACAGGCGATGAAGGAGGGAGCACAGATTTTTCCTCCCGAGCTCCTCCTTCCCACCCCTCCCCTCACCCCAGAGCCTACCCCACAGAATAAAATCTACAGAAGTAGTAGTAGTAATTTTCAGGAAATCGCGATCCACGAACATCAGCAGAAGACTTATAATCCTCTAAAAACGCAGCGATTAGCATACAGCGACACACAGCCAATGACGTTATTAGTTCATGTACAACGTATAAGACCAGTAGGCCTACATAATGAACGATATTATGACAATTTCTAGAGACGAACAAATATACGTGTACATTCTTACTAGATCTAGCTCTTAAGCCAACGTCTATAGGCCATCAACAAGAACTAATTAGTGACAAATATCGTCCAGGAAGGAAGTCACATAGTCAGACATACATAGTGTCAATGTCAAGCAGCCTAAGTATTCTTGAAGTTACGATTTAGACTTCTGCTGATTTAAGGGCAATATCACAAGATTCTCCCAAGGGCCTATACATGAGGTTTGGTTCTGGGGTCGAACCCGGAAGTCCGGCAAATGTCGTAAATAAAGTCGAGAAGCTGACACATCCCCGAATTTACGCACCCTGATTGATGGAAAGGATAGCGTGCCCTGTGCATAGTATGCAATCCTCCGTTCTAGCATGCAGAGAACGAGGTAGTACTGATAATACACAGCATTTGTAGAGCGTCCATCGCTGTATATACAGGCTCTGCGCGCCTTATCTAAAGAAGCAAATAACAATTATATAGTATTCAGCTCACACATCCACGTATACTTAGTATTGTAATGTCAGTATTGTAATGTTATAGTAACGTACAGTGATGTCATTTCTCAAATATGAAAAGACATCAAATATCAAAAGAGCCTACAAATACCTAATAATTATGAATCATCAAGACTGGGGCGGTCTCTAAAGCAAGTGTGGGCCCCTTTTTTCATCCTCCGTGTATAATCTTGGTATCTTCACATATCAAACAACTCTGAAATCTGAACTGATTTTCAAGCCTCCCTTAGACTACAGTCTTAGAAATAAACTACGACGAATTTGGTCGATACTTTCCGCAGTAAATCTGGGGAGCAGCGTGACCGAATGGCAATGGCGTTGGACTCAAGACTAGAAGGTCGTGGGTTCGATTCCCGACCACGGTCATGTTGTAAGTGCCTTGGGAAAGCATTAATTTTCATTCACATATTCTACAATCCACCCGTCTGTAAAATGGGTACCTGGCTATAGGCAGTGGGAGATATTGTCAGAATGCTAGTTATCAGCCGGGTTTAAATGACAGCGGAACTGTATGTTTCCCAGGGAGTTGAGAAAGTCTTAGAGTGATCAGGCCTGCTGGGGTTATAATAGTGTGAAGTCGCGTGAGCTGGTATTGTCCTGGATACGAGACTTATAAACCACAATATTAGTATTACTGGTATTATAATAATAATTATTATAATTATTATTATTATTATTATTACTTGGTATTATCATTGTTACTTGGAATAATACGTTAAGTATCGCAATATTTGAAAACTGAAGTATTGCCTATGTTAACAGTATTCCATCCATCCTCTTAGTCCATGGCTTTCTCTGTGCTGTTTTCTATCACATTTCTCGCGGTTTACCGCAGTTTCTCGCTACTGCTAGTCTCGTGTGTATACATTTTGTTCAGGCTAAAAATAGACTTGACGGTATTGACAGGAGAAATAAACGAACGATTCCGCACAGCTTTGATGTTGAAAGCTTCGAGATTGGTTTTATTGTTGTTTCGCTTTTCTCTCTCTTCCTCTCTCTCTCTCTCTCTCTCTCTCTCTCTCTCTCTCTCTCTCTCTCTCTCTCTCATCTCGTATTGTTTCTCGTTGCTTTTCTTCTCCATTTCTCTCCCATTCTTTCTCTCTCTATAGCTCTCTCTTCCTCTCTATAGCTTTCTCTCCCTCTACCCTCCCCCACCCCCCCTCCCGAAACACAAACACGGAAATATATATCCTATTTTCGTTTGGTATGTCTATGTGTTTATTTATTTTTACGGGGTATATGCCTTTCCATCCATTTTGCTTTACCTGACAATCAGTCAGTCTGTTCGTTCGTTCATCTATCTATCTATCTATCTATCTATCTATCTATCTATCTACTATCTATCTATCTATCTATCTATCTATCTATCTATCTATCTATCTATCTATCCACCCACCTATCTATCTATCTATCTATCTATCTATCTATCTATCTATCTATCTATCTATCTATTTATCTATCTATCTATCTATCTATCTATCTATCTATCTATCTATCTATCTATCTATCTAGACTATCTGCTCCTCTCTCCGTTTGTCATCCTTTCGTGGACGGTTTTCCCTATGTCTGTCTGTCTTTCTGCCTACCTGCTAATCTGCTTGTCTGTCTGTCTGTCTGTCTGTATGTCTGCCTGCCTGCCTGCCTGCCTGCCTGCCTGTCTATCTGTCTGTCTGTCTGTCTGTCCGTCCGTCTCGACACTGTATACTTACAAAACTGTATCCTCAGCCTGTCGCTCTTCACATAGAATCTCTTGACACGTAAACAGTTCGGCCTCCGTACCATGAACTCTGTACTAAGCCCCCCAAGGCCCCAGCCCACTACAAACTGTCACCCCACGACATAAAGCAGTTAATATTTCACTCACCCTCTACCTCGTCAAAATGCCAGCGCTCACTCACGCACGTGCCATCAGGAGCGGGGAGGAGTGATTTCCTCATGTGGGGTTTATTTCCGCCTAAATTGGGATTCCCCTCGGGACGCCGCTGAGATCTGTCCGCCCTCAAAGCACTGGGATGAGAAATGGAGATATCTTTTAGGTTTACAGGTTAAAACAGCTACGTAGCCGGAAGCGGGTTATGAGACGCCCCGTGTCACTGTGGGAAGTTTTGTCAGATCTTCTGGTTTTGAGGTTACTTTTGCAACCTGAGACCGGATGCGGAAGTGGGTTGAGTTTACTGCAAAGTTCAAAGTGCGAGTGAGATATGGTGTATGGGAGAAGATGCGTGATCCATGGTCTGCGAGGGTAATTATGACAGACAAGAATAATTACATACACACATTACTGAGTGACAAATAGCTAAACAGAGCGATATATATAAAGACAAACAGGCCAACGGATGGACGGACGGACGGACGGATGGATGGATGGATGGATGGATGGATGGATGGATGGATGGATGGATGGATGGATGGATGGATGACGAGCACATGGATGGATGGATGAATGACTGAAGGAATGGATGGACGGACGGACGGACGGACGGACGGACGGATGGATGGATGGATGGATGGATGGATGGATGGATGGATGGATGGATGGAATATATACAAAGAGAGACTGAGACAGTCCAATCATTTAAGAACAGACGAAAGGAAATAGCTACAAGATTGAGAATCGATTTTTAAACTGACAAGACACTGAAGTTCCAGACATTCTCTTAAATAACTGTCAACTTTTTCTACTGGAGTAAACTCTTTTAACAACGACGGCTTTACTGTCGATTTCTTCATCACTGTCTCACAACACATCAGGGTTTCAACTGCCTTCGTTTGACCCTATCCAGCCCCCTGTCTTATGAATACCTCCTTTAGCCAACAAACCAAATCTTAACCCTCTAGTGCCCAGGCATAGAAATACTGTTAGAAAAATTATGAAGATTCACATACACACTTCAAATGCCACCCAAAAATACATATAAAACATTAATAGTGAACAATGTCAATATTTAAGAGGTGAAAATTTTTGGGTCAAATTTCGACCTCCCGGCACTGAAACATCCGTGCCATATTTGGACCACTCCATACTGGACCCTTGAAGTTGGGTTGCCAAATATGGACCAGTGGGCACTAGCCAACGTTAAAAGAATCTTAAATATTTATCAAGAGCATTTATTGTCTAAGCTTCACCCTTACTAGCAAATCAATAAACAGGATGGATACCTACTCAGAAATGTGGATTGTTTTTATTTACTTGCTATTTACCTCTTGATCTACGAAAGACCATTGTGTAGTTTTCTACTGACATTGTCTGTCTCTCAGTGAAACGTTTTGTGATAGAATGTATCTTATTCACTTTCAGGCAGTGGGCAATGTCATTGTTCCTATCATTCAATTGAATTCAAAGTTTTATTAGGTCATAGGCCAACAGCATAATAGTACAATACAATATTACATGAGTACAATCCACTAGAAAGACGCATACATGTTCCACATGCACACTGTTTCCACTCATCTACCACTTCCTCATCTAGCTGACACCCGGGCTTTCGAGAATTAGACTAACACACAAATCATGACATTACCGCTGTGATCACTCACTCTCTCACATCACACTTCCTACTCGCCTCCCCCCTTCCCCCCCNTCCCGCCCGGAACTTTCTATTTCTCCCCCCACTTCTATTCTACAGTTCCATGCCAGAGGGCGCCCATTTCATATCTCTGCAAGTATTGAAGATCTACAAACCAAAATAAAATGAATATAGTTGAGTAGAAATTTTTCCTTAACTTATTTTTACGTATCTAAAAGGGTTTAAGGCCGCACTAGTTGATCAACGTCTTCTAGTATTATTTCTGCATGCAAAAGGAGAGTCATAGTATAAAATGCTGTCGTGAAATGGCTAAAAGCAGCAAGTCAAAGGACCAAATTTTGAGAACTCCACCCAAAAAAAAAAAATCATAGAAAATACGACATATCACTGGACTTCCTTCTTTATTGTCTCGCACTAAATAAACCTGTTTTGCATAAGTGAACAAATTGGTAGATAGGACTTATTTCACTGGATAAAAATACGGACTTAACTCACATTTGATTTTTTTTTTCAAAAAATGGACTTGCTTCCTTTTGTCATGTCAGGCCAAAATAGCGGATAACGGACTTTGAGACGGGAACGTTTGTATGCAACTCACAGGCAGTGCATCTTGCTGTACCTGCAAGTTTATTCGGGGAATAAATAATTGCATCAAACTGGGGGGTTCCACCCCGTTCATAATGTTACCTTAGCTATTAACCTCGCAATGGCAAGACGATCGGCACGCGCAAATGTTGAACAGAAGTGAAACAATGGCGTCGCCTCAGATGGGACCCTGTGCGCAGGCACCGCCTGATTTTGCTAGGCTAAAATAAAGGAACAGAAATTGAAAGAAAAAGAAACAAACTATTCTGAGAATAAACTAGGAAGGATAGTTCTTTAAAGAGATTTTAGTCTCTGTGGCTCAAAATTTTAGGTCACCCTTCCTCATTCGATAACTTCAAGACTTTTGGACGTATTCTATTAGCAAGAGTGACGTACTGAAACGTATGTGGTCATGAGGTTGTTGTTGACACATAATCAAGCCACGTACGTATCTCTGCCTATGCGTTCCAACAATAACGATCCCAAGGGTCACCTTTAAGAGGTGGCTAGAAAATTGAATTGAGAACTAATTGAGCTTGGTAAACTTAGGCACCCCTTTCCCCCTTCCACCCCATTGTCGAAAAAGTGGTTCTACGCCTATTACCAAGACAGAGCAGAGGTGATAAATGCTATCCGTTCTGTATGTTGCTTAAAAACGCCTTTCTAATGACGATCTCACCTTTGAGGAAGGTCAGGGGTCGCTGCCTGTGTTTAGTCAGGGTTTTCAAATTTAGAAAGTGATGCTCGGATTTACATACAGATCTATTTTCAATTTGCACGCTCATCAGCTTTAACTGTATGTCTTAGGAGGATGTGGGGAAGGTTGGGGGAGGTGGAGGAGGAGAGAATATTACCCCTCTGAACCATTCCCCATCCCGGCAAGAAGCAATCTCTCCAAGAGAAAGTCACACAGGGGGAAAAAGACAGAAAGAGAAAGCGGGCAGGGAGGGAAAGATGGTATATAATATACACAGAAAGAGAGAGAGTAGAAAAAAAAAAGAATTTACAAAGATATGTAACGAAACTAAGCTAAGATGAATCCAGCTTTTGATAAGTTCTTATCCATCCACTATTCTTAGACACGGGAGACTGACAATGCAAATGTTCTGACAAGAGAGCTCAGCGAAACTCTTTCCTTTTACTTTCTACGTAAGATGTCTGCATATTACATTTCATAATTATTTATAACAATGTGACTATGTGTGAGCAGTCGGGAAATGTGTCAGGATCACGGGTGAACACTAGATTCGCACGTGGAGATTAGGAAATAATATTCAGGCAATAGGTATTTATTAAGAATTAAATTGCTGTGAAGTTAGCGTTCCTGTAGTGTAGTCGTAACACGTTCAGACTTGCAAGCTGAGATACCCTGGTTCGATTCCCGGCGGGGACATGAAATTTTCTAGTGTAGGTTTTTTTCTGCCCATCTTCTCAAAATTCATCATTCACAGTAATTTGGTCAAATCCCTGGTGACACACTTCCCTAAAATAATATGTAACATCTGAAAAAATTATCACACTGAGCTCACATCCCTCCCCCTTAATAATAAAGAAGGAATCCTACATTGCCTTACCACCCGGTTACATAATATGTAACTCTTTATGTGAAATCTTCAAAACTAAGGTTCTTGTTCTTTGCAGAATAGTTCTAGATAGCTGAAAAGACTTTCAATTACCCCGTAGGTAATGTGTCAATTACCCCGAAGGTAATGTTTCAATTACCCCGTAGGTAATGTTTCAATGACCCCGTAGGTAATGTTTCAATGACCCCGTAGGTAATGTTTCACTTACCCCGTAGGTAATGTTTCATTTACCCCTTAGGTAATGTTTCAATGACCCCGTAGGTAATGTTTCAATGACCCCGTAGGTAATATTTCACTTACCCCGTAGATAATGTTTCAATTACCCCGTAGGTAATGTTTCAGTTACCCCGTAGATAATATTTCAATTACCTTGTAGGGAATGGTTTTACAATGACATACGATGTGCTACATTTCATTCGTAATACATAGATGTGGAATATAACACATCATATTTATAGATACACAATATTACAAATGAAATATAGAACAGAGTAATTAGTAGTCTCCGCGGTACAGCGCTCTCCACCCTTGCCCCCTCCAGCTCTTATTTGCTCTGTAAATCTACACCATTTAACTTCGCAAGTCTGGTTTTGTTGTTGTTGTTTTTTTTTGTCCGTTTTGGTATCTGCCTTACTTGATCACGCTCATCCCACATTCGCCTAAACCTTTGGATGATTTGAGTCGGTGATATTACTATGGTCTTCCATATTATTATCTTCTTTTTCAAATTAAAACAAGTGTAGAGTTTTGACTCGTTATTATATCCCACTTCTACAAACTGAGTCACATCTGCCTCATTGTTTTGCTTTGAACAACAAGTTGAGAGCGATACATTTCTCAAAATTTCCACAAAAAACAAAAATGACTTAGGCCCATGGGGGAAGAGCGTGATGACATGTGTCGTTCAAAACGATCTTACCTTCAACTTTCTGATACGTGGCGCTTTTTTTGTCGATTCAGTAAACGTGTGTGTAATTGTATCCAGGGTTTTCCTGATGATCAAGTCACTCAAAATTTCCTTCGAATTCACTGTGACACACTCCAATCCTGAGCTCACCAGCTATCCTTTAGTCAGCTGCACTACGGATCAGAGCATTCAACTATCGAGATCGATTTGTCCGTGGCCGCTTCCATTGAAATACGCCTCGTGAATTCTCTCGTTCCACATCATTAGTCTAGTCTAGTCTTGTCTACTACCCTCAAGGTGTGACTATCTGCCTCACTCAAAGACGTGAGCGCTTACTACAGGTCAGGCAGTGCTCACGTACGCGCTAGGCTATGTCGACTAAGTGTTTTTTGCCTTCCTTCACTTCTCTCTTCTTCTTCTGTTTTTTTATTCTATTTTTATATTTCGCACACACTGGTGGGTGAGCGATCTGCTGGCCTCCCAGGCTCACCCTACCTTATTATGACCGCGCCCTTTTTATCTTCTGGCGATAACCTTCATGCTTTCATCCTCTCTCTCTCTCGCTCTCTCTCTCTCTCTTTCCCTCTCTCTCTTTCTTTCTCTCTCTCTCTTTCTCTCTCTCTCTCTCTCTCTCTCTCTCTCTCTCTCTCTCTCTCTCTCTCTCTTTCTCTCTCTTTTCACTTCTTAGAAAAATGCCTCCCTCTGTCTCTTCCATACTATACCTTGGGTAGGAACACTTTCTCTTGCTTTCTCATACTGGATATGTGCTCTTGGTTCCCCTTTCCATTTGTCTTAAGTTCTTTTTTTTTCTCTCCTCCCTCATTCTCACATTCTCTCTTTCTCATCTCTTTTGCTTTTCTCTCTTTCTTTCTCTCTCTGTCTCTCGCTTTTCGTTTACATATTTCTTTTTTTATAGGCCAGATTGTAAATAGGCCAAAGTATCTATTTTGCTCTGTTAGCAAATAAACGTTTATCTATCTATCTATCTATCTATCTATCTATCTATCTATCTATCTATCTATCTATCTATCTATCTATCTATTTATCTATCTACCTGTCTGTCTGTCTGTCTGTCTGTCTGTCTGTCTGTCTATTATTGTGTGCATCATTCCTTTGTCTCTATCTCTCACTTTTGTCCCTGTCAACTTTGCTTTCTCTATCTCTCTCTTTCTCTCTGAGTCTTCTTGTCTTCGCACCTCTCTCTCTCTCTCTCTCTCTCTCTCTNTCTCTCTCTCTCTCTCTCTCTCTCTCTCTCTCTCTCTCTCTCTCTCTCTCTCTCTCTCTGAATCTTTTTGTCTTCCCCCATTATCCTTTGACTCCACTCTCTCGTTCCAACTATAGCGGTCATAATTTCTTTGTCAACACAAAACTGGCGACAGATAACGTAAAACTAGCCAAGATGCCTCGGCGCTATCCAGAAATATTGTGGGAAAGAGATGGGTGGAAGCCACACTCACAAATAAACAAACAGGTTTTTAATGATGTTATAATAAAATAGTTTAGATATAGGCAAAAATGGGATCTCATAGACACTCTGGTGGAATTGTGATAATACGTTGCGCACCATGTTTTTTGCACCATAGTCTGTGGGAAAGCACCGTGTCTCTCCTCTAAATCCTAGCACTTGCCTGTTATGAATTAAGAGCTTGTGTTTTAACGGTGGGATCTCCTACTGTCGTGAAAAAAATAATATTAATGCATTCATGCTGAATGCTTCTTCAGTAGCGTTTGGCGCAAAGTTAATGTAATTCTTATGATTGTAAGAGATGCCACCGTTAATGCGCAAACTCTCTTGAAAATGTCTGTTATGGTCGGTTATTGCTAAAAAATCAAAGCGTATATAGAATATAGTCCATTCGCTTAATGTATGTCTGTGTGGGGATACACAGTTTCAGCGAAATGATATACAGCTACAGTGAAACATATAATACATTTACAGCGCCAAAACATATACAGTTTCAGCGAAGCTGGGAGGAGCTTAGCTACCCCAAAATTAGGTCGCCATTTCATTTTATATTTCTCTTGATTTATTAAGTATGCATGATCTTTTCTATCTACCATAGACATTTTGCTCAAAGGATTGTAGCTGAATTACTTTGTTGCCCTTCGTTCTACTCGCGGGAAGGTGGAAATTGGATTTTGAGCAGGATGATGAAGCTGGTTTTGATGAATACTTGCAAGTGAAATAAAAATCTTGTAAAAATCTTTGTAAAAGTTTGGAGATGATTGACGTCAATGAAATAAAATGTATTAACTACAGCAGCATACTTATGGCCTAGGACACGAAGGTATTTGAACTCCACATCTTTGGGCTGTAACTGTATACTCTATTTCTACAACAACTGAAACCAGGTATGCATTTTGACCCCGCCTTTTGGTGCTGTACATATATATTTTATCTGAGTGATGTGGCTGTGGGGAATAACATTTCTGGCGCTGAAACTACAGCCCCTGGTCTGTTTGTTATTCCTGTGTATGTTTGCGTTAATATTTATATGTTGTTTAAGACTATACGGAGCTTTGAGGCCTCTGAGCGACGAGGCGCTCTGTGAAAGAAATTATTATTATTAATACTTTATTATTGAGGAAAATTTCACTCTACAGACTGCACATACATAAAAAAACAAGGGGGGGGGCGAGGAGGGGGGAAAGGGGTGTCACATGATTCCAGGTTTGGCTCATATTTCGACTTTTAAATATTTGGAAAATTTTGGTGGGCAATTCTGGTACAGCTCTCGTTCGATTTGATGTGGAAAATTCCACGCCAAAGTGCAAAAAAAGTGCAACAGCTAACCATCTAATCTAGTCGGAATACGAACAATGCCTGGGACTGTGTGAACCTCCTTCAAGGAAAAGAAGAAACCTCTAAGAAAAGACACCTCCCACCGTCTCTGACTTGGCGGCAAAGTGCAGCGATGTGAACGCGCCGTAATGCTTCCTAGGTGGTCCAAAACAGTAATGTTTTCCTTACAGTGTAAAACGACCAGAGATAGGCTGGGCTGTATCGTCACCATTAGTTTCAAGTGGCCTAACAAATACATTCATGAAAAAGCGCCATGCTGTTGATAGGGGCTTCTTTTCCAAACAAACACTTTTTTGCCCATCTATTAAGGATGTGCATTATGTATTTTGACGCTCTTAAACTACCTCGCGTAACCCGTTTCCAGTCCTTTGATCAGCCTTGCTAGAGAGAACGAAAATGGTAGGGGTGTATGCTCATTTTATATTTCAATGTTGTTTGTCGTAATGTAGACTGTATGGTGGGGGAAGGTGGGAACGGAGGCGAGTGCGAGTAGAGGGGCGG
>JAWQUT010000547.1:124745-138144 GCA_033807755.1 Ellobium chinense | reverse complement strand
CCTCCCCCACACGCATATCCCCTCAAAAAACATTGGTAAGATTTTTAGATAATATCTTTGTGCGCATATGTTCTTCAACAATTTCACACATTGGCTGAGAAGGGAAAGAAAGGCAGCCTTGATGGCTTTGGTGTAAACTGCGCAACGAAGTCTGCAATGATGAAAGCAAAACTTCTCCTAAACTGTTTTAGCATTGTGTCTGATTTCTGAACACATATTTTTGACCATCAAGTATGGCTAATGCTATTTTCATTCCTCAGTACCCTGGATCCTATGGACAGATTTAGTGTGTCAGCAAACCCATACGACTCAGTGCTGTCTTTGATGCCAGGGATCCCAGGAGTATGGATTTCAGTGAGGGGGTCGTCGGTCCTGGAGCTTTGGGACCCGCTGTCCTTGTCCTGCAGGATGCTATATGACACAAGGACTGGGAAGTACCCAAACCTTCGAAAGGTGAGTGGTGCAAACCTACTGACGTCGTGACAATGTCTGGGTTGGCATTCTTGTGAAAGAGCCGCACGCCGAAATAAACGTGTATAACCTTCTAATTATATGGAGTCTAGTAACTGAGTTCACTATTCCTGGTTGCGAATCTGCTGTCTGCAGCATACTTGTGTTTATTGTTATTCCATAACGAAATGTTTTCATTTAACGAAGTCTGACTAAGAGGAGGCATGTGAAAAATACTGAAAGGATTACATATAGAGTATTTTTTCGTATTCATCATTCATTAAAAGAAAAATAAATGCGAACTCTAAGGATCAAAAACTGAACCCTTGGTTCTCAAGCTCAGTATTCTGAACACTGAACAATAGAATCGTTGGACTTCAAGGTGTTAGCAAACTAGGCTATAATGCATGCCGAATAGTGAACAACCTCACAGCTGCTATTTTGACTGGTCTCTGTCACAAGTATACCGGAGATAGCAGATTCACTTCCTGATCTGCTGCTACTGTCGCCGCTGATAACCCATGATTCATTTGATGTTTTGACATTGTATCTACGGTAACACATCCAAATGGAAAACAACACTGATACCATGCAAAATCCGACCCCCCTCCACCCCCAAATTGTGCATCTCTTTACAAGTGTACTTTCATTATTTATACCAGCAACATGTATATGTCTTGAGCTAAAGAGACTTTCCTAATTTCTTCTATCTTGGGGCTACTTCAGAATGAAATGAGTCTCAGGAAGGGCTATGCATACCTCTGCCAACCAATAACCTGCTTAAGGAAATCCAGTTCCAGCTTGAAACGAATCAGTGATCAACCTGGAACTGTAAATCTCCAAATAGGGCTTGACACTGATGCAAATATATGGGTATTACACTTCATTTCTTCTCTCTTTTCCCAGTCTCTACTCTTTTCATTCCCTTCCGCCATAACTCTTCTTCAATCGTTTGTCCTTCCATTTTGAATCCAGACTAGCATATGTATATCAAGGACTTTCATTACTCTTTTCAGTTTCTTTTGAAGGTTCACTATAACTGAAGGATGGCATTATTGTTCGCCACATTGATTTCGTGTGACATGATGATCCTAAGAATGACTCTCTGACAATTCCTTTCAGGAGGACGACACCTATTTCAACGCCGCTCGCATCACCTCCATTCTCGCCCTCGACCACAGCGTGTGGGTGGGAACAGGGGAAGGCACTCTCATCACTTTCGATGTTTTCACTCAAAGCCAGAAGCCCTCATCAGATACTTCGTCCTTCATCACAGACAACATGCTCAGCGCCAGCGAGTTGGAGGGCCAGACAGGGAGGTCGACTTTGTCTTTGAAGAGTGACTGTGAGAGTTATGCGAGGCTGGTGGAGGTGGAGAAGAGAGTAAAAGAGCTGTATGTTCAAGGATTTATTGGGAGCTACCAGCTTGATATTGATACATATGATGAATCCAGAGCAGAGGAAAGTAGAGGTTCGTGTGTGGAGAAGGAGCAAGAATTTGAGAAGCATGACAGTGTGAGAAGGAGCTCTGAGGATCTTGGCAGTGAAAGACTGGGAGTGGACAGGAGAAGAAAGTCTGAAGGTGCGCCAAGAAGCAAAGACTCACCGTCTTCAGGCGAGATGTCTTCCCAGGAATCTTACACTACGGATGTGGGCAGAAACAAAGGTTCACTCAGACTGGATACTGGGCTTTCATCCAGCAAGAATGATCTTTGCAAGACAGTATCTGCAGATTCTGCAATCACAAACACATCAGGTAGGACTGACGTATCTGATGGGACTGATCTGTCTGCAAAGACAGACACATCAATGGTTAGTTCAAACGTAAGTTACACCGATGCCAATGAAAGCAATCTGGAGGATTTCACTCTTCACGATTCAGGGTTCGCCCAAATCAGTGATCGGAGTTCAGGATCATCAAGTCATACTGAAAATTCCTTGAATGATACTCTTCAGGACACTGCTACCCATGACGATATTCAAACCAATGTTTGCACTACCCAGGCATCCAATGGACATTTGGACGAACGTGTGGCACAAAAGCTAGATGTTTGCCAATTGTCTCGAAATGGCGTGGAGAGGAAGGACATTTTACAATCTGGCTCGGACATGTCAAATTCTGAGCGTCCAGAAAATGGAAACGTCAAGCTGCAAGATAGCACCGAGACTGACTCTCGAAGCATGAGAGAAAGACTCACACGAAAATCAAGTGATAGCGGTATTTCATCGTTGTGTGATAAAAACACTGAAGACAATTCTGACTTCCAGAACAACAATAAGAAATATCCCCTGGAAAGAAAAGCTTCCTTTGAAGAAGCCAGCCACGAGAATAACCATTCCGCGCTTCAACCAACTAAAGAAGAGCTGCAAAATCTGAAGAACAAAATGCATTCTTTGTCAGCCGCTGAAAACATTGAGGGATGCATTAATAAGTCATCTCAGTTCCACACCGGCATGAAGGCTGCTAAGGTTGTCACAAGCACCGACAGCAAAAACAGCATGTCACTGGAATCAAATGGGCGGAGTGAATCGCAGGAGTCAAGCAAAACCACACTGTCTGATGAAGTATTCCAAGATCAATTAGTCAGTGCAACAGAAACGGAACCGTCAAATCTGAATCCATCAGCTCAGAATAAAGACAAATCTTTAACACAGCTTAAGAAAGGGGAACTTGGCTCTCCAGGAATGTTTTGCAATGGCATTGCTAAAGATCTCAATGAGAATATCTCGGAAGATCTATATGAAAATGGACAAAGACATAATTCGACTTCCTCAGACGAGGAAAATGAGCAGAACACAGAACCTGCTGGGACTATTCTCGATCTGGAAAATCCTACAAAGTTCACCAGTGTAAAATCTCTAGCTGCAAAATTTGAGGCTAGAGTGGGTCCTAAGACCAACACTCTTCTTAAAACGCCGTTAGGGCGCACTCAAAGCCTGAAGGCGAACTTCAGACCACTGGTTGGGCCATCTGCCATTTCAGAGGAAAGAAGTGTGCCAAACGGTACTCTACCTCATCTGTTGAATGAAAACACTGATTCAGACAGCGTAAGTGTTACACCTGTCTCGGACATCCTGAGCAATGCCAATGCTAGTGGTGACTCTGAAAGCTCCAGTGTCACGCCTGTTCCAGAAAGCTTGAATGCAGCTCCAGCATTTCCTGACTCTGGATCATCTGACAACGCCACTGTGAAGCCTTTTCCGGAACAAATAACCATTCCACACGATTCAGACGACCAAGATCCCATCCCTGCTGTAAAGAGCCATAACAAACTTCACAGACTGGGTGGGAACATGCCAACAAAATCTGAATTACGAGCAGCGGCGCTGCAGCTGGGGAAGGAGTTGGAGAATTCAAAGATTATGGGCAGTCCCGTTGAACATGAGGCTCTGCCTACACTGCCTACAGTAAATCTAGAACATGTGGCCGGAGAAACAGGGCCACAGCAGTCTGAAACCGTCTCTAATGCCAAATCGCAACCACAGCATCATCAGTTATCAGTGTCTCCCATTGATACCAAATTCTATGGGGACTCTGACGAGGATAGCCTCGTGCATGAAGCTCGTGTGAAATCCTATAAAGATACCTACAAACGTCTTTCAGCGACTACCACGAAAGCCCGAGCACAGAGTGAGCCCAACCCAGAATCATCCACTTCCACGCCAGGCAGCAGTCCCGGCAAGCCTGGGCCGACTTTCTATGTCCAGAATGACGCAAATGAGGTCAGTTGTGAGGCTGGAACTGGAAGCTTCAACAAAAAACCTGTACCTACCGAGCCATCGGTAGGCACGTCGGCCCTTTCGAAAAAGATGTCTGTGGATTCTATTGAAAGACGAAGTTCTGAAGCCAGTCTGATGGGAAATGTTCAGCCTGGTGACCCAGATGCTCAATGGCGACTGGATTACACAAACATTCATGTGGACACAGACAGAGAGAGCTCGACCATGTCTTGTGATGGTGACAAGGATGGAGAAGGAGACTCAGAGCCTCCAAGCCGTCGCTTAAGTTGCTTGAGCACTGGTTCGGACATAAAGGACCACAGACTCAATCAGTTTCTGAGGGACACGGCCAACAGCTTTACTCAACAGTTTGGCTTTCCACTGGAAGATGACACGGTAACTATTTTGTTCAGTTTTCCCTCTCCTCTCTTTTGTATTACCCTTATCATGATGATGTAATAGAGCCAACGTGACCACCAGTGATAGACATTGTGCTTTTATCATTAGGAGACATAAGACTGAAAACACAATGTCATGCGATAATCAGTAGGGGGCCGGGGACTGGAACACATGATATCGTGCCATGATCGCTGTAAAGGTTAATAATTATGATTTTTTTTTTTTTTTTTAAATTCACTAGCAAAATCAACCGAAAGACTGTGAGGGGGCCTTCACTATGGCAGTACTGTTAGTTGTTATTTCCCTACACCTGCGGCTTGTGTTAGCGTGTTAACTGTTGTGTTCAAAAAGTGATTGTCCATTTTACCTTAGATGTACTGTGCTGCAGCTAATGTATCTCCATCGGCGTGTCACTGTCTGCGCGGTTAATAATTATGATTGTTTTTGTACTAAGTCATCATCATCATCATCATTTTCAAAAGAAAAGACACTCTCGAACTGTGCACTGAAAAATATGTTCCAAATTTTTGGACTTGATAGTCCGTCTTCAGGAATCAGAATAATAATAAAACATGAACACATAATGATCATTACAGCACAGACGAATGGGAGATAGAACCACAAATACAAGCAGACGACAGATCTTACTTAGCAGACATAAGATCTGAACTCACCCATTATCATCATCATCATCATCATTATAATCATTTAAAACTGAGAAAAATTAAAAGCTCAACCTAAATTTAAAGAATTTATTAAAAAGAATTAAGACCGAAAATTACTTTTAAACGTTTCGGCTCTAAGGCCTTTATCAATAGAATCATCATCATCATCATCATCATTATTATGAAGCAATAATCCGCAATAGTTAAAAATAAATAAAAGAAGAAAACTACAAGAATTTAACAACATGTAGTTTATAGAGAATTTGTACTGAGTGTTTGTTTGATATCAGATTTATAAAATTCGTTATACATTTATCGTATTCGTGAGCCTCTGGCGTGTTGGTATTCGTGGTTACTTCCCATTGACCAACAGAGTACAGTTAACGTCTTTCCAGGCAATTTCAAAACTATGCCCTTAAAACAGGAAAAATACTATGGTAGTATGGCTTTCTGACAGTCTTTAGTTCCTTAGAAATCTACAATTGTAGTGATTGTTCCCGAAAACATAAGAACCTTGCTCTACACCAATGAGATCTTCATTATCACCATTACTGCATCCGTGCTGAATGCACACTTAGTAGCGTTCAACATGCAGAGTCAATGTCATTGTTATAATTATAAGGGAGCGCAAACTCTCAGTTACCTGCCTAAAAATATAGTAATGCCAGTGAATGGTCTTTCCACAGCATATTAAAGCGTTCCTGTCCACGCCAACCATGAGCGGCTGTAACTCAGCAGCTTGGTCCTCCTATGATGAAATCTCCACGCCTTCCTACGCTGATGCGGATGGAGTCAAGGGTGGCCCAGTGGCCATGAGGTTCCCTCGTGCCAGTGCCTTCAAGTGAGTATTAGAATTCAATCACATAATTCAAAAATGATACAGAGCACGTTTACATTTCTCATTGTGTCAGTCATGTGCTCTGTGAGAAAAATTTACCTTTCGGAATCAGCCATCTACAACAAACAATCCCTCATTTGCCATGACCTAAGAGTGTAGTCAGGCTCAGTTGTGTGAGAGACTGAATAATGCTTATAGTTAATTGTAAACAAACGTTGTGATTGGAAAGCTGCTGCGAAGCTACTAAAAAGCGGGCTCAGCTGGCCTAATTTAGCCATATGGAAAACTCTCTTTAGCTTGTTGGAAAGGTAAATTGTTACTGTCTCTTAAGGGCCCAATACTCAGTGACATCATGGTCACTCCATCCCTCCCACCCTTACTCCTGACTCGACCCAACCCATGGACGACGTTCTATGGCACACACTTATAGATAGAAAAACAAGTTGAGAAACAGACCTACGCCTAAACTGACGCACGTTGACTGGCAGATTGATGGGGTAGCGTGCACTGTGCAAATGCAGTCCTCCGTCATGGTGGGTCCTTTTGGGTCTAACCGAAGTCTCATTTTTCATTCTGTTTTCAGTGCTGACAGTAGAACAACCAGCATTGCCAGTACGATGGACCTCTACTATGGAGCTGACCTGTCGCTGATGAGCAAGAACAAGATCTCAGACAAGCCTGTCAAATGGCTAGTCACTACAGAGTGAGTTTAAACTCTCATAACGCTAAACTCCAGCACAGTGAAAGTTCTCGACTGTGTCAGCTGTTTAATTATATTATGCTGTTGCCTCACTGTGCTTGGTGCTGCCTGCCCGCTTTGATTCCAGGCAAGCTAGACTGGTCTGAGCTTTTCTCACTCAGTTGGACAGTGAGTGACAACTTGAACCAAATTCATCCGCATCACCCATAAAGAGTAGCTAGCAGAATGTACGCAACTTAAGAGCACCAGACAACTCAAATTAAGGCACCCTTTGACATCGACGATTGTCTTTTTACAGACAGTCATGGTACATGCGTAGGAACATTATGTGAGGAATATAGTCTAGATGTTTGTATTAATTTCACAGACATGTTGCCATTTGCTATGGGTTGAGCCATATTGCTATGACAAAACTTGAGTACATATTTATTACATAATGCTGAGTACTCATCAACACTGAACAAGAAGGGATATGATTTTGTGAAATACTCTTTACCTGGGGCAATAGCAGAACTGTTGTTGATCCAAGCCATTGCTCTGGCAAAAACTTTGTTGATCCTGAACGCGAGCAAGGAATTGTGCATTCCCTTTCTGTGATCCACACCTGAAGTCCATCCAGCCCCATATACTTAACCTATAGATACAAGTGGATGCCTTGGCGCTACACTTCTGTAACAGACATTTCATCATGCTCATTCCCCATTTTGCCTAAGTCACTTTTTGGGATTTAGAGATACTAGCACTCTGAACTCATTGCCCATTATACAACAGCAAACCAAAACTTTCCTTTTTTCTTGATGATTAAAAAGATGAATGGAAGATCAGAGTAATAGAAACAAATCAAAGCATTAAAAAAAAAATTAGGCGAATGCGGAATCAGCATGAGGAGTTAGACCCATTTGAGTCGATTTCTGCAACGTTCATTCATAACATTACTTCCCCTTCTCCAAAATGTGTTAAACTTTTAGATTTCATCAGTTAAAAGGAGTAACGCTATAATATTCCTGTTCAAATATTTGACATTCAATTGATACAAAATGACGGCATTGCTTGTTATTGTTGTTGTTGTTGTTGTTTTTGTTGCTGTTGGTTTTGTTTTTTATGTAAAAGCTACCAATACGAGTTGTGAGAGTGTAGTGCTAGAGTGTTCAAGTTCAGTTATTATGCATGTAATCATTTCTTGTCCTTACACAGGTCCCAGGGCAAGCCAGTTATTCTCAGTTTCTCTGGGGGTCACTCGGATGATGAGGCGGTCTTGATCTGGTCCAGGGAAGCTAATGAGGTAAGAAAATGACAGATCCACGTTTGGAACTAGGTGTAGCCTATCTCATAAAATTTCACTTTTCTAGCTATCATAACTTAAAACTACTTCACTGTGAAATGCATGATAATTTGTGAGGTCAGCTAGAATATATGTTCAGTGAGATTTGAGGTGCAGACCAAATAGATGTAGGCAGCCTTTTGGAATGGGTTATAGTCAGTGATGCATATTTTTATACCTTATTAGTTGAACTAAATATGACGTACACGAGGCTCACTTCTGTATGTCCAAAATTAGTATCACTTCCGGACATGCCTGATGTTGAGGCAAAGTTTTAAAAAGTCCATGAACAGATTGCAATTTTCTATGCAGTCGACTCCACTTACTGCCAGTTGCTGGGAAGCATGGAAAAATTTGCAGCTAAACGGAACTGCAGTTACCCAGTGACTGTTATGTAGATAGACATCATTTTGTTTTGTGGAAAATGTTGCAATTGTGCAAAAATTGCGATTATCCGTATTGTGATTAAGTGGGGTCGACTATCCATTTCATTATGGTACACTTACATTCAATATTCATATATTTACATCTCTTTGTCATCAGACTCTTTGGACAAACTGCCCAGTGTTTGAATACAATCCAAAAACCCGCACGGCAACTCTTCCTCGCTACATGAGGCCACAACTGTCCAGTTCTTCCTCCACCCGCAGTAGCCCAAAGCAGAGACCAGGAAGTGTCAACAGTACTAAAGACTAGAACAAATTCTTGGCAACTGCCCAAGTGTCAGACCTTGTAACGATTGAAGAAGACTTGACAAGTGTTCTCTCTGATTGCCTACTGGGCTCTTGCTCTGAGCAAGTGTTTGCGGCATGCAAACTTCAGCTTCAGGGAGTCTTCACAGATCTATCGACTGAACATTCTAGCATAACTAAGCTGAGGCTCAACTTTGTACATGATTCAATGTGGATGAATTGAAGCAGAACCTTGGAGAAAGGATATGTGTTGGTTGTTTCCTTTTATTATGAAGCTTCCTGCTGCCTTACCTGGCCAGAATTCTTGATGTGGTGAATATCGTTGAAGCTGGCCAGTATCTGCAATGTGCTGCTTCTTTTGATGAATTAGCTAGAATAAATCTATGTAGAAATTTCATCGCCAAAATCATTCTCATGTTGGACTATGTTATTATAGTTCCTGCAGTTGGTTATATCTCTTTTAAAATTGGTATGCAGTGATAAATATTGGCTAAGTCTGAATCATGCATGATGATGTTTAAAAATATTCGAAAGCCAACATTCTGAAAGAATGCTCTGCTTTGCGAACTCTCTCATTTGTAATATGTTTGTCAGTTTAATGCAGGGCAAAAAATTTATTGAGATTGTTCAGACTGTTTTGTTCTTTTGTTTTGTTGAAATTGTCAAAACTGTTATGTTCTTTTGTTTATTGGTTATGTTTTTTATTGATATGTGTCGAAAGTGGGCATTCTTAGCCTAAGCCAGCCCAGCTTTAACAATAAACTGTCTCATGATTGTTACATCTGATGGCCAGCTTTTGGAAAATGACCTCATGGTGAAGATGTTCATAATTTTGTTCTCATTTTTGTTCATTGTTTTATGTTTTATGAGTTTCTTAAAGGGGTCATACTGAAAAGATGCTTCTATTATTTCATCTGTAATACAACTAATGCAAGGATTGAGAGAGGCTATAGCTTCTTTAGAATGCTTGTTGCTCCTATTTGTTAGTTTTTGGAAACCTCCAAATCGTGTGCCTGTTGGTACAAAACCAAAATGGGGAGACTTTGTAAGTTCACCCAGGAATGGTATAAATGGAAGGATGTCTTATTTCATGCAGAAAACTGAGTGACTTACTTTCAGATGAAACGTCTCAGAGCTTTCATTTACCTCCAAAGGTGTGTTGAATTGATATGGTAAGGCATCCTATTTTGGTATGTGCAGTTCCTGATATTGCAGACACCTTTAACATGGTTGCCAACTACTTATGTAAGGTTAACCACAATGCTCAGGTCATTTTGTACATGTTTTTTTCTAAACCATTTGTATACTTTTCTAAATTTGCTATCCTCTCGTTCTCTCTGTAGCATACAAGAATGTCAGTCCAGCAGAAACCAGTAATTGGGTCCTTTTAACAGCGATAAAAATGTATTTCAATGTCCTGCAAAATGGCATGGCTGTTGCCTTGGCACACAGATGTGCAAAACATGCCTGTATCATTACGAGATTTCTTCCAAGAAAACACATTTTGCTGCTTTCACATTAGGGATAAGATGAAGATACAATCTTCATTTTGTTTGTGGGCCCATTCTTTGCAGAATCTCCTCTGAATATAAATGTTTCAATGGTTTTCTTTGGCTGTACAGTGTATATTTCAAGCAAATTTTGTACACATTTTCCAAAAGAGGTCACGAAAATAATTATTGAAATTTGTTGGTAGACATTCGATGGGCTTTCTCTAAATTGTGATACATGCATAAATATTCTGAACTTGACTGTCAATGTCTGGCGTAATTTTGTAAATATGTTTCAATGAACATATTAAATTTTCAGTTCTTGAATTGCATTAAATTAGCATCAAAAAATTTGGGGACCCAAACTTAAGACACTGCCAAACTTGCTCCTAATTTTTTCCCCATAGCTTTTCAAATATTTCCAGGTGCACTTGCCTAGTGAGACTGAATCAAGAATTTAAGCAGTCTATTTCACAAGATTATCCTTATTTAAACAGTGTATGTGATTTTTAAGAAATAACAAAGCTGTATCGACCCCTTTATAGAAACACCAAGCATTGCCTACTGTATTTTCTCTGTGGAAGAAATATAGCTTGGCAGGCAAGAATTAATTATCTGTAGTATGAATGATATGCATTATACTATGAATAGAATATTGATATAGAATATATTTTATCAGAAATGGTTGTTTCTTGATGTTACAAGCAAAAAAAATAAATAATAGTGATAGGATGGTAGGGCGCGTTAGCCCATAGCAATCAGAATTTCTTTGTTGTAAGAACTTATATTTGTATGTTTTTAAAATGATTGCAGACTTCATTATTTTAGCAGTCATACATGTCTTAACAGTACTTCATGGGCCAAAGAATTTTCTTTGTTTTTATGATAAAACACATGTGAAATCAGCTTCATGGTTTGTTGACAAAATGACAAGAGTACCCTCTTAATGCTGCAGACCATGACTTGCTATGACAGGTTGCATGAAGCATAACAGTTGGCACTTGCTAATGGTATTGCTAGCCAGTTGAATGGCCAAAATGTATGATAAGAGTGAAATGTATAACTTTTATATGTTCATGAATAGTTAGTGAGCTAAATGTTCTCTGTCTACTTATTATTACCTTTTGCATCTTTCTATGTTTCTACTTTGACTTAGCTGTGACAAATCTGCCACAAAATAACAAAACACCATTTTAGTTTCATTCATGTTTTTTTTTTCTAAATCCACTTTAACTTCTTCATCATATTCATGAAAGATTTGAGGTCATACTGGCTCCCTTTCAAAATGGTTGTGAAGTATGTTGACTTCTGAGGTCTCATATATTGAGGGACTGAACATCTTTTAGCTTCTTGTGAAAGCAACCCACTTTCTTATGTACTGCATTTGTCTTATTCGGTCACAGTAGATGATTTATCATCTACTACAATGGGAAGGCAATCTATTTCTCAATACATTACGAGTTCATTATAAAAGTAATGAAAGTTGAGTGTCACCCCACATGAATTAATTCAAGAGTGATTGGGGATATTTGTGAATATGCTGACGACATGCAGCAGAATTTTCTCCTATTCTGCCGGAGAATGAATGTATTAGTAAATACTATTATATGATAGATTTGCATGTCGAGACAGGAGTAAAGCTGCTGAACAACAAACTCCCTGAATGATTACACTGCAATGTTTACATTGTAAAACACAAATTATCTCGAAAGATTGTTCAACATGTGACTGAGGATGATAAAATTCAGAGAAAATGGATGGAAACCACATTATATCTGTTTGTTTGTAGGTAGGCCATCCACAACCGTTGTTTATCTGATTGTTTGTTTCAGAGAATATTTGAGATTTACTTAACATTTTTTTCACACATGATATCACGATGAAATGTAGTGTAGTGTGGCTTTGGAGTTTGTGAATCATTGGTGATGACAAGGAAGGGAGAAACAGAAGCACATCAGAACTAGACCACTTCAATCTTTACAGTGTTGTCTCAAAAATAATATTTACCTGATATCTCAGGGAAATGGGGAAGGAGGAGGGGTCGGGGGAAGGAGTCACCCACGATTTTATTAGACACAAAGATTCAAATGCAACAGGTCATGTACGGCAAACCACATCAATTTAAGGGGTTATTGTTAATGCTTGACTAGCTGTTTCTCTTGATGCATGCCCATGTTGTTTTATCAATTTCAATTCTTTTTTTTTAATCTTTCTGGACAATTTTTATTAGATAATCGAAAGGGTTTTTTTTGTTGGAGTTACTACTTATATAATCTTATAGTGAACGTTGTTGTTTTCTTTTTGTACTTATCCAGACTGCTTCCCTGAAATTGATTTCATAGATTAAGCAAATTGAAATGTTATAATTATTATCATGAGGTCAAAATCTTCACTAGATAGCATGAAGATACATGTAGCTTGGAAGCGTGATTAAAAAAAAATCTCTTTATGAGGATAGGCTGTGTCAGTTTATGTGAGGACAGTTAGTGATGTCACCCTATATAAATGATTGGAGATAGCAGATGACAGATTCTGGCAGGAAAACATTGTTTTCAGCTTTCCATACCCCCATCCCTCCCGTTATACACATATATAAAAACGGGGAAAAAAAGATACATATACCACCAGGTCTTATAAGAGAAATTTCACAGTTTTTGTTTATTTGTTTGTTTCTTTCTGATGTCTGAGTTTGCTTAGTACCACGGAACAGATTCACAGATCCAAAGCCATGCAATACGAAGGTCTTTCTCCACAATTTCCATTTACATCATTTACATTTTAATGTCTTACTTCCATTGTAAATTTACCATGGAATCACTTAATTCTTATCTTTTAAAAGACTTCATATTTTCATGAGTTTGTGATATTGTAAGGTTACACTGCTTGGAGACCAAAAAGTCGTATGTATTTTGAATGTGAAAGACATACAACATTCTGGTTTTCAAATGTCGAGAGATGTTCATTTACACCAATCATTGTGATAGATTATTAATGATACACCTTTTGCTGTTGTGATGGTGACTTTGAACTAGGGCCTTCTATATTTACTGTAAATTTATTGGCTATCTTTGCCCTCGTTTTGTAAAGAACAATGTTACACATGAAGAATTTTATGAAAAATTTG
>JAWQUT010000547.1:112426-123231 GCA_033807755.1 Ellobium chinense | reverse complement strand
GGCGAGGGTGGTCAGAATGTAAAGAAAACTTTCCCCTCGAGTTATAAATTGATATTATTTCTGCTTTACAGCCTTAATTCTGCTAAGGTATATGGCACACTGAGAAAACAAATTACATAATAGGGCTAAACAAAAAAAAAAGCAACATTATGGTCCACCACGAAGTAGCTGAACAAACCCTACAAAATTTCAAGTCATTTAAATGACTGTCACCTTATACAGTTTGTTTGGTTTTTTTACCCTTATGTATTATAATATTTTGGACTCGAAATTGGGTGATTGCTTTAGACAGATGGTCGTGATATGCACGTCAGTTATATAGGAAAATGAATGGTTGTCCGTGACACTCGGTTGGCTAGGCAGGTTGTCGTGTTATAAGTTTACAGGTGGTTGCCAGGTGGTTCAACTGTGTAGGAAATGAGAAGACATAAATATATGCTTAAACGACAAGGAGCGGTGAAAAGGCAAAACAGCTCAAAGGCCACAGATAGTGAAAAAAGGGATAGAGAGATAGAGAGAGGGGGATAGATTTAAAAATAACCGAAATTGTGATGAAGTTCAGTTATTATTCCATCCTTGCCCTGGCATCAGTCTTCTCTCTAATTACTGTAACAGTGTCAGATTATCTCAATACACTATAGTAAAGCCACTGTAAATGAGGTAGCGACCTTTTTAGTAGATGTCAATCCCAAAATGGAGCAGAATAGTGGACGGACTTTATTTCGCCATAAGTGAGTGAGCCTTTGGCAGTCTTTTAGCAAGGAAAACAAAATAGGTAAAGGATTGAGATACGACGATAATGGGCACTCCAAGAATACCAGCGCTTGAAAGCACAATAAATTAATCATGAGAACCCCTCACACCGTAGAAATCTCTTGTTTTGTCTTCATGGTCTTCTCTGAGTGAAATCTTTGAGACAACCGTAAACTAAATCATCTGTGCTGATGTACAGCGTCGAATTTCACATAAATGAAGTCTAGAGAAACACGGTATTGTAGCCCAGTATACAATCATTTTATTTGCACAGAGGACGCAGAAGCATAATTCCTGTTGAAATCATCGTTTCAATATTTTGAGTTCCTACATGAACTGTTATACTTCCATCAGAATCGACCGAAATTCCTTAATAAACGATGTCAAAATCTGCTCTTGACCGAATTTGTGCAATACATTGTTATGCTAATACAGGCTAGATGATATTTAACACGAAAAAAGAAAAAATGAATAGCTTTCCTTTGCCGAGTCTGTTCATTTATCAGAAATCAGGAAGATTTTTTGATTTGTGATTATGTCAATGTTTATTAGAGTGCCTTAAGACTGCGCCTAAGAACCACTTATAACTACATTTTGATCAATGCAATGCACTTTTATCTACAAAGTTGTTTTCATGAAATATTTGAATGTGGATGAATCTCACCGTGAACATACATGTATTTGTGTAGATTGATTGTAGTGCCCTGTAGTTAGATATCATTTGTTTTCAACTTATTAATGCTAAAAACATGATGATGTAGTTTAATGTGGCTTGAGTTCAGTAATGTATGAAAATTTTCATTCACATTATGGAATCTCATTCCTGGTAGTCACTGTTTTTGTTTGTCCTTTGTTTTCTCATTCATAGACGAAATCAGTGTAGAGAAAAAGTGCTGTGAACACAAAATGAACGTCTTTAAATTAGTAACAGCACTTCTTGCTCGGCAGAAATTGTTTACTTCTTTTGGTTTAAAGCATATCATAGACATACATCTTAGGTTGTTATGATCTGATATTTCCAAATCCACATAAATGCTAAATATTATACTGCAGGGGTTTTCGTGTTTTTCGGACCTTTGCCTTAATTTTGGGCCTCATAAATTTGTTTCAAATACTTCATCTAGTGGAATTTGTTAAGAAATGTGTTATTTTTCTTTTGCNGAGCTGACCAACTTTTCCCCGTATGACATCCCCAGAACGCTTAGCCCAGAAATTCTGTACCACCTACGACTGACTTTAACATTTATACTTATAAAACAGGTGCATGCCTCATACTTTACAGTACGTATTCTGGCTTAGGCATAAAAAGACTCGCTGAACGGAATGAAAGAGTGCATAATGGACATAGGCTTGGAACTAGAATCACAATCTCAGTGAGACAATTAAAATGCAACATTTCGAAGAATCCGCATGGATGGCTTCGACGATTTGAAATGTTTTTGGTTTTTTTTTATTGGCTAACACAGTTCTCTTCCATGCTGATATTTTTTTCAGTGTTACTTGCAAAACAACAAAAACCAGTCAAACACGAGACGGAGAAACTGAGTAATTGTAATTAATACCAGCTCACAAGTATTTCAAGAACGCCGGGAAAAAATTGATATAAATTTAATTTTACATTCACCTTAGGCCATCGAGCACTGAAAACACCATTCACCGTTTGGTGATATTGACACGGGGTATACAGTTACAGTAGTTGAAAATCATTGAAACCAGCACAGTAGTAGTATTAGAGCATGCATAAAACCTCCGCAACTTGTCTTAAAGAACCGACCATCCTGCAATCACAAACGATATCTATATAAATATATGAGGGTTCTCATTTTTTTTTCTATTGGTTTGCGTACCCGTTGATGCCTCCAGAAAATCTTTGATATCCCAGACTTAAAATCACTCACCTGTGCTACTGTAGCAACCTTCATGATAAATGTCAGTATGGCTTTGGCTACAGTGCCGTGGTTACTGTAGTACGTAAACTGTCATAAGGATTAATGATTACGTTCGCTGATCTTAAAGCAACGAAAGGCCAGTAGATTATCCAGGTCATATCATTTGTTCATATTAATAATATTATAAGCAGACACCTCTCTTGTGAATTCCTAGAATGAGATCTATACAGCGCTTCCGGTTTGTATTGGTCACATGACGAAGGAAATACATCGCTACAGCTAATATATCATTTTTGCACTTTGATGTGCAATCATCTATGTCAAAATAATGCAAAACGAGTTGTACCAGAATTGCACACCAAGGCATGTTCAAGACCAGCACATCGGAAATCCCCGTTATTAGGGTGCGTTTGCATAGAACGTGTCTTGGTGTGCAACCCTGCTGCAGCTCTCTTTGGATTTGGCATGGACGATTGCGCTCCAAAGTGCAAAATGGTGCATTATCTATGGTGATGTGTTTCCCTTGTCACGTTACCATGGAGAGGCGCTGCATATATTTCACTGTCCTGGGGGTTCTCACAAGGGTTACTCGTAGTCTAGACTCGGAACCTCCTGTTTTAGATAAACTGTGGGAAATGGAAACAATTATGGATAGTTTCTAGGAATGGCCTTATCATATGATGTGCAGGTACGCTCGTATATTTGATATATTGTCGACTCCACTTAATGGCAAACACTTTATTAGCAAAATGCACTAAAGTCCAACCGTTATCAGATCATGGAATGAATGTGATATATTTCCTACAAAAGTCACTTGATAATGGAAAATTCTTTAAATCGCAATCATTTCCCACTCTGTAGGAGTTGTCATAAAGTGAAATGGAATTTGTATTTTCGAAGATTTTGTTCTCGATTATGAACATGTTGTCATTTTACTTTTGTTGTTACTTTCGTTTTTCATCATCTGTTAATATGAAAACTGATTTCATGTTGTTTTGTGGTTTTTTTTTCCTCGTTTCACCCATCCTAGTCATCCATCGTCGTTGGTACACGATGTTCCCGTAACAACAACAACAAAAAAAAGTAAATAAAATAAAATGTAATGTTTATGATGCAAACGTGGATGTTCTTAGTAATGTTTCAGGGGTGATGGTGAAGCGCAAGTGGTTTTGGTGGTGTAGTATTGGTGTTGGCAAGTTGACAGATGGTAGATATGACGATGGTAATGTTGGTGGTGGTAGTGGTGGTTGTGGACGTAGTGGTGGTGGTTGCAGTAGTCGAAATAGTAAGGAATTTGTTGATTACATTGCTCTGGAGATTGGTAATACGTGTCTTTGCTTGCAAAAAATTCTCAATCACGGCCTTGGAAAAGAGGCTTTGTAACTAGCCTTAAGGTGGAGCCATGAATGACCTAACAGCTGCACTACTCATACGACTCGGTGGTACCTTTTGTGGAAGACCCAGTCCTTAGGGGTCGGATCTTGATTAGATAATAATGATAATGATAATAATAATACTTTTTAAAGGTCCTGTGTTCAGGCTGTAGCCCTCTCACGCGACTTCACACTATTATGACTCTAACAGGCCAGGTTACTCTTTGTCTTTCTCAACTCCCTGGGGAGTATACTGTAGAGTTCCGCTATCATATTACAGCGCTGATTACTTGCATTCTGGTATATCTATTACTGCCGATGTTTGACACTCTGTCCAGTCATAAATCCAGATGCTGCTGACTGTTACATGTCACAAATATTTCTTACGTCTATAGAATACAACTACACTGTATCACTAAAGAAATGAAAGCATCCAGGATAATTCCACAACTTGCAATTCCCTTTGTGAGATGTCCATATTTTTATATTTTTTAAAAAAATGATATTTTGTCACATTTGTAACTGTTTCATTGCAAAAAAAAAAAAAAACAGGTTTCCGTTCTAACTGTGGCCGTTATAAATGGTTTCGTTACGAAATAAAAAGTAAAGCCATCAGAGATTTGGTAACTTTCCCTGGTGAGTGTTAGAAATAAATTGGTGTTACAATACGAGTAATTTGTGCTTAAAAAAAAAATAATAACTATTACTAGACAATACGTGCCACAAGTCGGATTAGGTTTTCCACCAGATCGCGAACTTTGATAAGCTGTTTGGCGAAGAAGAAAGGAATCAGTTCAAGTAAGGTCAGTAATACATTTATTATGTCCTTCCATAATACATTCTATGACTTCCATGAACAAATAACGAAACACCGGCGAATTCCTGTGTCTAGCACCACAGCTATGGGAGAGTGAAAGACTCGACAACGGAAATCGTAACGACGACGAAAACAACAACAACAACATCAACATCAACAACAACAACAACAACAACAACAGCAGCAGCAAAACAACAACAACACTTTCCAAAACAAAAACTCATTGCTGATCTGAACCAGGACATGCTTTCACTGATTAGCAGGGGGAAAAAATCCACTCACAATCAGTTCATCAGGTCAGATGGTCACATGTGCACGTTGATATAAAAAATTTGAATATTTGCTACAAAGGTTATAATAAGAATAAGAATAAGCATAGCTTTAGTATCCATAGCATGGAAATTTGGCTTGATAAGAGATCATGACTTAGCTGAAGACAACAACACTCTTCGCACGCATCCAGACGTCCAGAAACATGACATACATAAACGTTCGCGGTCATCGTCACAACAGAAAAAACCACTCATTCAGCAAACTCGCTCACTTCGACTCCGTGTCCTCTCACGGTATTTATTTAATAATGTAATATTCCCAATTCACGTGCCCAAGTTAACACAGATGCTGGGCTTTATTTGATGTTGATCTAAGCCAGACGCTCGAGCCATTTGCCATTTTTTGAGGCAACCACGTCAACTAGAACAACTGAAGGAAATCTTCTGAACACACAGCGGTAGTGATCTTTCAAGGTTTGTATTAAGAAGAATGCGTCTGAGCCTGCGAGATTCTGGTGTAGTGTTTGAAACGTAGGCGAGTCTTTAAGGATATGTCACGAGGACGGATTGTGTATATTGTTGAAATTATGTCTTAAGCCAGTCAGAATGAGCTTTAACATCGCTCTCTGACGAAACCAAGTATTGGTCTGATATTAAAGCCTAGACTAGAGTATGTATTTCCATTTAGTGAAAACACTTTTAAGCTAGCATTATTCCGTTCCGAGTTATAGTTGTTTACAGTGGCAATGTTAAAGACTGATAAACTCGTGACTGAAGAATAGCTTTCCTCTAAAGAAGGTCATCTAATCTATCTCATGGCAAATCAAATTTATCTGCAGTTAGACACCATTTGCCCACAAGATTTATAGTCTTGAGTCCAGAAACAATTTGACTCTCCATTTCCACGACACACAAAAAATGATCTGCGTAGGCTTGAAATATCTCTATTAGGTTGTTGATATGACTCACTTTTTATCTGATTGTCTGTCCAGTTTTCTGATTAATTGTTTAATTCTTTTCCAGTTGTCTGTTCATTTATCCGCACAGGTTCTGTCCAATGGTAGATGTACGTCCATAATTTTTAACACTGTTGCAATGGAAATAAACTTGTGAAATCTGAAATCTGTTCATGATATCCCTACAGCTGATGCCGTTCATCTTTCGTTATTTTTTCTCTTGACACTACAGATCCAATTTCTACTTATTCAATTTGTCAAACGTCTTCCTTACAGGCTTACTAGGGGTATAAAAGGAGAAAAGAGGCACAATAGGACACTTCAGTGATTTGAATTCAATCGCACGTTTCACGTCGAAGGGCTATTTTTTGTGCGAATTTCATGGGTAAAATATTTCATACTGCGTAAACAATGTTTCAGATCGTTAGTTTGCTGTCCAAGCTTCCAAAATCACGATTAAGAAAACAAAATGATATTAACCCTCTAATGCCCAGCGTATCAGGTCTGATATATTTCGTGGAACAAAGAAAAAGCAAACCAAGATCATCACCCCACCATAATAGTGTGAAGTCGCATGAGCGGGCATTAGCCTGGATATGAGACTTATAAACCGCATTATTATTATTATTATTATCATTTTGATGCATGTTCCAGCATAGTGGATCCAGAAGTGTTCCAAAAACTGGAGCTCGGACTTTTTGTGCCATTGTAAATAGGGCTGGGCACTAGAGGGTTAAATGTATTTGCAATAATTATGAAAGCAAATCTATTTGCGTTGAGGCTATGCCACGACTATTTCCAGGCTAGGCTTGCCTTCTGACTTTTACGATGGGATAGCGCAACTATAAGATACATTTCTCCGATCAAAAACAAGACGATAAAAAGAGTAGAATGGAAAGGCGCCAAAGCGTCAGTCAGAATATATCAGAAAGATTTTATTTCATGTTTATCTATGATGAGAATCTTGATCTAGATGGCGGTAAATCCCCAACAACAAAAACTATGTATAGGCCTTAATTATCGTTTCTTCCTAGGGAAAAGGCAACCANATCCTCCGCCGTTCGCCCCAACAACCCCCTTTTAGTCGCTGATACGCCGCTGATGAAGGATGACGCAAAACTCATCCTTTTAGTTAGTGGGAAACATTTCGCGTGGGATGAATGGCTCGTGTGACGTAGACATTCACGTTAAGATAGTGTAGCCGTGACTTAGAGGTGCCATAAAGACAAAAATGCTCTCCGGTTACAGCAGTCAGAGATTGCCCGGCTCTGACAAAACCGTGTATCGTCAACCTAATTTATAAGGCGTTGTATGTGCATTGAGTATTATTCTTGGGACTTTCCTTAGGTGTGTTTAAACCGGGGGTTAAAAGTGGGGTTAGGGGTTAGGGTTGCTGTTAAAGGTTAGGGTTAGGGGTTAAGGGTTAGGGTTAGGGTCAGGGGATAGGGGTTACGGTTAGGGGTTAGGGATTAAGGGTTACAGTTAGGGATTAGGGTTAGGGGTTTCGGGTTAGGGGTTAGGTGTCAGGGTTAGGGGTTAGGGTTAGGGTTAGGGTTAGGGGTTATGGGTTAAGGGTTAGGGTTAGGGGTTAGGGATTAGGGTTAGGGGTTACGGGTTAGGGGTTACGGTTAGGGGTTAGGAATTAGGTGTCAGGGTTAGGGGTTAGGGTTAGGGGTTAGGGTTAGGGATCAGGGTTAGTGGTTTTNGGGGGGGGGGGGGGGTGTTAGGGTAAGGAGTGAGATAAAGGGGGGAAAAGTGGTCCTAAGTATGTTTTTATTCAGTGACTCTGCCAGTGGTGCTTTTCTTATGTACACTTTCTATAAAATAACAAACAGCACTTTCACATTAAATTGTGAGAACAGCCTCGATTTATTGTCATTAGGTTCAAGAATTGCAATTAGCCGTACACTAAAATGTAATCATCGTTTGCCGATTGAGACAGGTATATGGTAGAACTTACGTATTGATGAACGCTTCTCTGGACATTGTAATTTCGGTTTAGGAGATGAGTTTCATGCCCTGTTTGAAAGCAAAAAAATTACACCTGAAAGAGAAAAATCTTTAAAAGACAAATATTACAGATACTCTGAGACTCCAAAAGCTCATAAACTCTTCTCTAGTCCAAACAAACACATCCTCTTAAACCTTGCCTGTCTCTGTAAGATTATCCTGAATCCTTGAAGATTTGAGCATATCATTGCATAACATTTCCTCCTTCTATAAAATAGCATACCCATTATTAGCACCACACAAAATGAAAAATGTTTCGGGTTTTGTTTTTTANCCCCAACCACCCTCCGCCGTTCGCCCCACCACCATCTTTTAGTCGCGGATACGCCACTGATGAAGGATGACGCAAAACTCATCCTTTTAGTTAGGCCTAGTGGGAAACATTTCGCGTGGGATGAATGGCTCGTGTGACGTAGACATTCACGTTAACATAGTGTAGCCGTGACTTAGAGGTGCCATAAAGACAAAAATGCTCTCCGGTTACAGCAATCAGTGATGTGCCCGGCTCTGACAAAACCGTGTATCGTCAACCCAATTTATAAGGGATTGTATGTGCATTCAGTATTATTCTTGGCACTTTCCTTAGGTGTGTTTAAACCGGGGTTTAAAGTGGGGTTAGGGGTTAGGGTTGCGGTTAAAGGTTAGGGTTAGGGGTTAAGGGTTAGGGTTAGGGTTAGGGGTTAGGGTTAGGGGTTAGGGTTAGGGTTAGGGGTTAGGATTAGGGTTAGGGATTAGGGTTAGGGGTTAGAGTTAGGGGTTAGGGGTTAAGGGTTAGGGTTAGGGGTTAGGGTTAGAGGTGAGTGTTAGAGGTTAGGGGTTAGCGATTAGGGTTAGGGGTTTGGGTTAGGGTTAGGGGTTAAGGGTTAGGATTAGGGGTTAGAGTTTGGAGTTAGGGGTTACGGGTTAGGGGTTACGGTTAGGGGTTAGGGGTTAGGTGGCAGGGTTAGGGGTTAGGGTTAAGGGTTAGGGGTTAGGGGCTAGGGTTGGGGATTAGGGATTAGGGATTAGGGTTAGGGGTTATGGATTAGGGGTTACGGGTAGGGGTTACGGATTAGGGGTTACAGTTAGGGATTAGGAGTTAGGGTTAGGGATTATGGGTTAGGGTTAGGGGTTAGGGATTAGGGCTTGGGGTTAGGGTTTGGGGTTAGGGTTAGGAGTGAGATAAAGGCGAAAAAAGTGGTCCTAAGTATGTTTCTATTCAGTGACTCTGCCAATGGTGCTTTTCTATAGTACATTATCTATAACATAACAAAAAGCACTTTCACATTAAAATGTGAGAACAACCTCGATATATTGTCGTTAGGTTCAAGAATTGCAATTAGCCGTACACTAACGTGTAATCATCGTTTGCCGATTGAGACAGGTATATGGTAGAACTTACGTACTGATGAACGCTTCTGTGGGCATTGTAATTTCGGTTTAGGAGATGAGTTTCATGCCTTGTTTGAAAGCAAACAAATTACACCTGAAAGAGAAAATCTTTAAAAGATAAATATTACAGATACTCTGAGACTCCAAAAGCTCATGAACTCTTCTCTAGTAAAAACAAACACATCCTCTTAAACCTTGCCTGTCTCTGTAAGATTATCCTGAATCTTTGAAGATTTGAGCATATCATTGCATAACATAATTTCCTCCTTCTATAATAAATAGCATACCCATTATTAGCACCACACAAAATGAAAAATGTTTCGGGTTTTGTTTTTTATTTTCATTATATTTTAAAATTTAGTATATGTGCAGTTATGTTATTTTTTTTTCTGTCTATGTATTTGCCTTGCATATTGGTGTTTGATTCTCATATGTTGTCATGTTTGTAACATGGGTTCAGATTAATAACATGAATTGAACTGAACTGAACGAAATTGAATTGAATTGAATCTTCCCTGTCCTAAGCTCGTAGTTATAACTCAAGCACATCTTAAGGGAATCTTTGGACCACAATGAGACTTTGATAATACACTCATTCTCCGGACTAAGTACTGATGTTATGATACAGAGGTTTTGTGTTATCCGGGGTGTTTATTATAAGAAGCAAAGCTGTTGGGACTGGTGATTGGCAGTGTATTAAGCAATGGTTGTTCTAAAAGAGTTCCACTATTTTTCAGGGTATTATTCTTCGATGCCCTAAACATTAATTCACCACCTTAAATCACACCTTTTACTTAGACTCCATAGCCCCTCTACTTTCGATCTTTCTACTTTCATGCAACACAAGACAAATGTCTTTCAAGAATAGGGCTAATCTTTGCAAAAAATGTTTTTCAAAACTATTTTGAAAAAAAGTTAATGGTTATATCTGAATAAAGCTGGTTTTTTTTTCAAACGAAATTCGTGTCTGCTTGTGCTACTGTATGAAGGGCATTCGCTATTTTGCAGAAACATTTTATTGGGTGGTGAGTATTGACATACAGATCACATATGTGCGAAATTGCGATTTTGGTGGAGAAACCACCATAAGCCTTTTTGTCGGAAAACGTATGAAATGTTCCTTATCGACCTTGCACTAAAACAGCAGATCGTTCTCTGGATTTGGCCTCTCGTGACCTCAGTTTATCAGAGGCACATGGCTAACACAGCCCTCACATACCAAAACACCCCAACACTCGGGGTTTTTCCGTAACAGAAGTAGATCTAGAGATGTAAGCTTGGATTAATTATCGGCAGCGATGTAGATACATCTTTTCCTGTTGTTTTATTTTGTGGGAGTGGAGGCGGGAAGGAGGAGGTGGGGG
>JAWQUT010000547.1:83052-100625 GCA_033807755.1 Ellobium chinense | reverse complement strand
GAATAATCTATATTTTATAATTCAGTTAACCCTCGTGATACTGTGATAGAAAATATTCTACCGTCCGCTTGCTTCGTTTGAATGCGGTAATAAAATATACAGTGTTTTCCTTTCCATGCAGAAAATTGAGCGCGACGGTAGAATTCTGCACCTCAGTGACAGCTGGTCGGCTGGCAGACAACAAGTGCAAAGGTCATTATCCGTAACAATGGCTACGCAGCCAGTGGGAGGCTGGCCTCAACGCGTTTCGCGCTACGAGTGACAATATTCCTCACAAAAAGTCAGATTAATTTATTCACAATCACTGACCATTTGCCCAAAAACTTAAATGAGTTTTTATTTATAGAAATAATTTTACTATCAATGTTCGCAAAAGAAAAACAACAACAAATAGACTATTTGATACTGGAAGGCCTAATTACCTTCAGAACCTAATATCTCAGTGCCTAGTTTAACGATAAAAACATCACTCTGACTGGCTGCAAGATATTTATTATGTTAAATGACGTAAACAATAACTTCTGGTTATGGTATGGAATGTCGACCGTTTCGACGATATGACTTTTATAATAATGTCTTACAATCATAAGTATTAATTAACATATACTATTCATAAACCATTTTAAGAAATCTGATTTTGTTTTTCTTATCCTTAACTACTTGTTGTTTTGTAGATCTGTGTGAGTGACAAGCTGCACATATCATTTTCATACTGCAGACCGCACTACTACTTTGCACCAGTAGGGTTTAGTGCAAAACTTAACAACCGCCTAACCTATCCGTTACAAAAAAATTTTATGACAAATCTTATTTTTTTTTTCAATTGATAGACCAAGTAGTGGGGCCTATAGTCGTGCCTTCAGTTCAACCATAACAGAACATCCAACGAGCTTTCAAGTTAAGTCATCAACTACCCTGCCATACGAGACGAAAAAACCACTATACGCGCCAGGAGACGAAAAAAACCACTTTACGCGCCGGGAGACGAAAAAAAAAAACCACTATACGCGCCAGGAGACGAAAAAAACCACTTTACGCGCCGGGAGACGAAAAAAAAACACTCTACGCGCCAGGAGACGAAAAAAAACCACTATACCAGCAACCTATGCAAAATGCTTTATTTCTATCGTAAAAAAGATCTTGCATTCATAAATATTTGTACCATACTTTTCGGAAACCTCTAACGCGACTTCACACTATTATTACCCCAACAGGCCAGGTCACTCTAGGATTTTCTCATTTCCCTGGAGAATATGCACAGTGCCGCTGCCATTAGCAGATGCTAGTCACTAGGATTCTGAAATATCTTTCACTGCCTGTAGCCAGGTACCCAATTTACAGGCGGGTGGACTGAGGAAAATGTGAATGAAATGCTTTCCCAAGGCACCTACAATACGACTGTGGTCGGGAACCGAACCCACGACACTTAGATCTTGAGTGCAGCGCCGCAACTATTCAGCCAGGCTGCTCCACATAGATCGTATAGGGCTAGGACAGAATAACGCAGACAGAAAGACCGATGGTACTAGACTCTATGCGAAATCGCCAAAAGATGAATTTGACCCAATTTGGTGGAGATGGTCTTTCTTCCTGAAACCGCAGCATGGTTCATTTTACTTGTAATCTGCTAGATTTTAATAGAAACATACATCAACTTCGTAACGAGAACATTCTTATAACGCTCCCTGCAATAATAATAATAAAAGCTGAAACTTCGTTTCATTTACACATGGCATAACAAACTTTAATATATATGCATATTTTGTCAGACGTATAAACAATAACATCAATATGATGTGATCCATTAATAAAATAACAGCTGAATAATGTATCATTTCTTGTATACATACCTGACAGTGAAGATCATCCATACTGGAAGTAATGAGGAAGTAAATGTCAAAGTTTAATAGACACAACTGATGCAGTTTTGTGTTCCAAAGAAATTCATGCGCCTTACAGGTCTGTGGAGCCGTGGAAACTAGGTAGACAGACTCTATCAGAAAAGGGGAAATAATCTGATCCATTACACGTTATGAAATATGTGAGGGCTTTAGTGACTACCCTTACATCTCAAACTTAGTCTGTCAGAGGCACTGTTCATTTTCGAGACTCCTTCATTATTCTGAGGAATTCATAAAATACTCTTAGAGATCTCTTCTGTCACTGTTTGGACATTGCAGACAACCTGATTCTCTCATTCTCTTAGACAAGTAAAGAGTGATGTGTAGGAGTATTCCAATGAAGCCGTTATCTCTCTCGAAATTACTAAGTCCCTTGAATGTGGCTAGTACTAGACTGGCTACATTGATTTCCACTCGAAAGTTTTTTAAGTGAAATCCGACCTGGATCCAGTAATGCCCTGACATGCAGCAACTCATGGATTTTCTTTAAGGAAAGACGTGCGCGACACAACACGACTTCTGTGGCCGTATGCATAATTTTTACGTTAGTTAACGTACTGCGTTAACCACAATGTACATTACTTAATAATAGTTCGTGAGTTTCCCGTGGTTACCGCAGTGCGTTAACTAACATAAGGATTATCCATACTGCCACTGGTCATTCTAACCCCCCTAGTCTAGTCAGTTGGTCGAATCCAGTCACTGATGATTCAAAGGAAAAGGTGCCAGTAGTAAATTGTGGTCGTATGCATAATCCTTACGTTAATTAACGTATTGCATTAATTACAGTGAACACTACTAATGTTTTAGGAGTTAATACAACGCGTTAATTACCGTGGGGATTAAGCACCCGGACACTAGAGAGGTCAAAATATGTTGCTGGTTTCAGAGATACATGTATAAAGACACTGACTATATCATAGCAAAGGTTCCTTGAGGTCGAGCCGCAAATTTTTGGTCTTACCAGGACTTGGGTCAGTTTAGCTTTATCCAGAACCCTTCTTATGTCACCCTAAAAATTTCTTGAATAAAAGTTGAAATCGAACTAATTGACTGGATTGAGCAGACAACACAATCAGTGGTTTCACTTGTCAATATAATACTTCGGCAATCACGTGAGCTTAATGCAATAACTGCTCACCTACACTTGAAAGTAGATGTGAAGAAGATTTGTCATTTTTTTGATTGCCACAAAAAAAAAAGGTGCGTGTGCGATTTTTGGAAACTGGGGGGAGGGGAGTTAAAATTAAAATGTCTGTTTTATTTCTTTTTGGAATTGGTTCAGAGTGAAACAATGCGATCATTGTGACCCTAAATCTGTCTGTCTGTAAAACCAGTAAAGAAATCTCCTGCAATAAAAAGAACATAATAACATGTACTTATGAAAAGACTCCATAGTCATGTGAAAGAAATAATAAGTACGTGAAGACATACTCTGTGTCAAACTTACTTTTTGATGGAAGGGCAATTCCACCAGAATGCTAAGTCAGTTGCCCTAATTTATGAACAAATTTTGACTTTACAAAATTAATTTTGGTTGTCCCTAGCAGGAATTACTTATACTTTGAATATAAACTGACACTGGTTGCTGTTAAGAGAGAGCTTTTCAGGAATTATAATAGTAATAATGATAATGCGGTTTGTAAATCTTGTATCAACGCTAATGCCCGCTCACACGTACGACTTCACACTTATCTTAACCCAGCAGGCCGGATCAGTCTCGGACTTTCTCAACTCCCCGGGAAGCACACATTGCAGCTGTCATTTATATGCGCCAATCACCAGTACTCTGATAATACTTTCCACTGCCTATAGCCAAGTACCCATTTTACAGATTGGTGGACTGAGGAAAATGTGAATGAAATGCTTTCCCAATTATGTAACTGACGTGGTATTCTGTTGGAAGTGCCTTTTGTCCTTTTATTGTCTGAACTGTTTGAGGTAGGAGCAGTCTTTAGTCAACACAGTCACTGACGTGATGAAAGTTTCTATCCATATAAGATGAAAACTATTGTGAAGGCTCAATGTGCAACGTACAGGAACACAGAGATATATGCACCCTTTGCTCTGGCCCCCACAATCTGAGGCTCGTTCAGCTGGCAAGGCGCTGAACCACAAGTGCAATGTGCCTTGCATGGCTGCCTGGCGGACAGTCGCGGGGTCGACTGGGACATCATTCGAAGTGACTTGCTCATGCTCTCCAAAATGGCTGCGTTCATAAGGTGGAAGCTTCAGGTGTGGACTGTTACATTCCGTCCTCACAAAGGCCGAAAGAGATATTCTCGGATCTTCTGCCAACAATACCATGTATGTTCTGACATTGGGCAACGATTAGCTTTGACAGAGGGGTGTATGAATTAGGCAGAAGATACTGGACCATGGCGCCTCCGCCTGCTCCGCACAAGTAATAACCTTCATATTCGCGTATAAAACCACGCTAGAGTGCGTTCAGTTTATCAGTATTACATGCACGAAATGTCTTTAATAGACAGTGACGGTATGTCGCCTTGCCAGCTGAACGAGCCCTTGATGATCGAGTTACAATTCCTGGTAAGAACCACTCGACATCTTCAATCTTCAGCAAACACAGTGGCGTGTGTTACTGTTCGAGGTAGGTACATCCTCTGCTGCCTCTCTCTCATCATTGAAGTCACATCGGCGAACAGCGTGCCCTGACGGCGAGCTGGACTGTCGAAAAGCTTCTTCACCGATTCCTCCTCCAACGAAGTGATGGTGCTTCGCGGAAACATCGTCAGGGACGTTCGATGGCGATCTCGGCGGCCCAGCCTTCGCGGAGGCGCGAAGGAATTCTGCAAAGCCTGTAGCTTCATGTTCTCCTCACAGTAGTCAACGAAAGTCTGAAGCATTGTGTGTTTGTTAGGTTCATAAAACTTGCGCCGAGCTATTTCGTAACAAGCACTTACAAAGCCCAGGAAGCCTAAGCCTGAAGTTAAATAAAAGAAAAAGAAAGAAAACAAGAAAGGAAAATAGAACGAAACTATAAAAAAAAAAATAATTAAAACCAACTACCAAGCTAAGAAAAAGGGGAAGACATGAACTATCAAGCTATTAACACAAAATCAGGTGTAAATGGTGCACGATATAATGTCATGTGAGATGAAACCCGCCTAGACTGCAATATTTAAAGCAAGTAATATGGGAGCTATTGCTTTATCTTTAGTGATAATCAGTTTAGAATAAATGCTTATAAGAATAACAGTTGGAATGAGATAAAGCAGCTATACTTATCACAAGCATACTGTCGATAATAAAAGTATTCAAACTGATACTAGGCACTGTACATCTCTGGTGATACTGATGATAAAGTAAATCTGCAAACAAAGTGATAAGAATGTATTCGCTGCCTTGCTGAAACGCTTTCAACGCTGACCCTGCAGTAAAAAAAAAACAAAAACACCTTAATTTTTGTTTTAAATAGCAGTCTCCCCCTCCCCTCCCTCCATATCATGTGTGCAAAGCCTCCAAGAACGAAAAAAGACACCAATACAACATTTTATAGATATTTAAATAGCATAATGATCGCACCTGGATCTTGTTAAAGTGTTGATCTTTAACCCTCTAGTGCCCACTGGTCCATATTTGGCAACCCAACTTCAAGGTCCAGTATGGAGTGGTCCAAATATGGCACGAATGTTTCAGTGCCCGGAAGTCCAAATCTGACCCCAAAATTTTTCACAAATTAGATACTGACATTGTTCACTATCAATGTTTTATATGTATTTTGGGTGTCATTTGATGTGTGTATGTGAATTTTCAGAGTTTTTTTTACCAGTATTTCTATGCCTGGGCACTAGAGGGTTAATCAAAAAGAAATAATAAAGGCACAACACACAACCCTGAAATGGACTTACGAAAGTGTTATAAGAAAGAGTCAGTATATATCCCATAGTCTAATCAATATATTGCAATGCGCACAATGTATTTTTACTGCGCATCATCTGTTTCCAAGTGCCATAGAGGGTTAATGTATGTGCTCATTTTATAAATTGAAGTCAGGTGGTCAGAGAAACTTCATTAAAATAAAATCTCATGCTCATGTGCAAATTGTCAAGACTGAACGTCGACAAAACGTGCGGTGAATGTGGTAATAATAAAGGCAAATAGAAGAAAAAAAGGCAAGCTAAACAAGTGTTCAATTTTACCAGTGATAAAAATAATAAGAAATTTCCTCAGCCCAAGTGTTATCAGTCTGAATCCATGGACTTATTTTATTATGATCACGACAAAATATTCTGAATTGTTTGTAAACACTTCTTATGTTCCAAAAGAGTCAAAACCGTTTGATACAAACTTTATGTTGCATTGATCATTCTTCTATCAGGGGACATTCCTCAGAGACCACAAGCCAAAAAACACCACTAATTCAAAGCAAACGTTTCTATGAGCAAAACAAACGGTAGGGAATCCAAGGCAATATCTAGACTAGTCAACCCATTACCATAAGAAGCAACAACATCAACCACCACAACAAAAATTACAACAACTACAACAACAACTGCAAACCCTCACCAATAACTTTCGACAAACATACAGTTACTTTCTAACTGAGCAACACATATGATCTGATAAACCCTGTAAAAGAACAGACATTGTACTATGAATGTAAGTAAAAAAAAAAAAATACGCCCCACAATTCACCTTTCCGAATCAGCCAACAGGGCAAACAATCCCACATTCACCATTTCCTGAGAGTGAGCCACAAACGTGTGAATGATCTGAGTAATGTTTATATATATTGGTAAACAAACGTTGTGGTTGACAAACTGAGCTGCCAGCCACGTAAATAACCAGTGCGCGTCAGCTGGCTTAGTTTCGCCATGTGAAAATCTATTTTTAGCTTTTCGGAAAGATGAACATACACTACCACACTACAGTTGGACGACAAAAGGGAAAACAAACTGCAAAGGTATCAAGGAAAATGAGAACTCGGTAATGGTGGCCTTTCAAGATTAAGGGTGGTAAAGATGAATGAATATAAATGGTGAATTAATACAAAAAGAAGAAACGCACCCAAAGCTTGACATAATGGTGGCTAAGCGTGAAGCAAAAATTTTTAAAATATGAACCAACGCCTGCTCCTTGTGTACATATAATATAATCTATCTATCAAACTGTGCAGAACGAAAGTGTCTAAAAACTGTATTACTTAACCGGACCTCAAGATTCTTGAAGTACCGGTAATCCAATAAAGTACGTTTGGAAGAACGTCAGGTTTGTTTGATAAGGTGAGGTCATTTCATACAAGCAAGTCATAAAGATGAATGTAGGTCAACGATATTTTTTCAGCGGAAGTTCGCATGAATGGTACAGCACATCCATAATTTATTCGACTTGCTCCTTTTACCATTGCTTGTTTGTTTGTTTGTTTGCTTGTTTATTTGTTAGTTTGTTGTTTGTTTGTTTGCTTTTGTTTTGCTTCGTCGTAACAGAGAGCGACAATGGCGTTGTAGAGTTAAACAACCAAAAAGAAAATATACAGTAATTATTTTTTGTTAAAAAGGCTAACATTTAAAACTGAATAACAAAACTGCAACAGCACCAGCCGTGGAAGAGCTACAGATCTTGGGTAAAGTCTTTTAATTTATTTCGATGCCATGAAATTATACTATTGATGACTATCATCTGTAAACATAATATGTTTGCTGTTATTGACATTAACATATGCGTCATGAGTATGCCATGTTGTCATGAAATATTGGAAGATGTTTTACCGTGTAAGACTGTGCATCTGCACATCGTCACGCTCATAAGATAATTGTCTAAGTCATTTTTTTGGCTGAAGAAGCTGTTACCATTGGTGCAGGGATCTCAGTCAATGACATCATTGAGTTATGTGTGATATTTACTAACTGCATTTTAAATTGCTTGACTGCTGAATAACACTTAGGCATTTATAGAATTCAAACGTTCAGTAATCAAAACAAACATTTCTTTCTTCTTTGCTCAATATGGCAAAATATGACTTAGGCAATTATCTTATGAGCGTGACGACATAATGGGTTACATGACAAAACGCGTTATCCACCAATTAAAATTTTTTGGCTATTCTGCATGTTCCATGTAGCAGTAGGAGTATCTAATATACATACATATTTCCACTCCATAGAATGACATTTTGTCTACATTATTTCAGAATTAAATTTCGCCTTTCAAAAAAAAAAGAAAAATGCTTTGTATCTGGTCTATTTTGCCACAAGCCCCGAATGGTGTATGATGCGTTTTGCCATGGAGCACTTCACATGTTTATGATGGTGCGCTGGGCTTAGAAATTGTCCTAAACAGTTTTAAACATTTCTGTTTCAGTTCACCGACCCTTTCTCGCTCTCAGTCTCTTTCGCTTCTCAGGTTCATAATGTACAATTCATCAAAAGACTTCAAATCGCTCATTCAGAATTTAAAAAAAAATGCAGTCATTATTTGTTTGATCCAAAAAAATCCTTTTGTATTGAATATTAAAAAAACAATCGAGATGATTTAATTACTAAATGAAGTTTACAAAACTACAATTAAAAAAAAAAAGAAACAAGCCAGTCGAAAGATTGCAGCAAGGAAAGACATAAAGAGAGGACCATAGGTCCAAACCAATGAAGTCATAGTCTAGTTTTGACAATTGCTGAGATCAGTAGGTTGAGGTGAATAACAGGAAACATAGGTAATTCAATACAAACTGTTCTCCCCTTTCACACACAACCATTCCACCCTGAAAGATTTGGAGTCTCCTATGAACTCTTGATAAATGAAGTTTCTTAACTCTCCCCCCCCCCCCCCCCCCCCCCCCNCTTCATTTCCTCAGGTTTTGATTAGAAATGCCCTGGAGACGTACTGGGAGTGAATTTCAGAATCACCAACTGAAGACAAGTGAAATTTGATTCTCCCTGTATCCTCAGCTTGTTTTTGTCTCTGTCCCATCTGGCTGTCAACTGACCACTTAGGTCAGCTAATCAAGTAAAAATTATTTTCCCTTACAAACAGATCAAGTCTTTAGAAGGTTAACCATCTTTGGATACTGACCAGAGACTTGGACTGCTCAGAGGGGCTAAAAATTACTAATTTTTCTTACTTTCTGGCGTCTCGGCCTACAATGGGGAAAAGGTCGGAGGTAATCATCCGAAGTAAGGGGAAAAAAGTAATGTTTTTCATAGGATACCACTTTGCTTTACACGGCCTCAGACTTTATCTATTGATTGGAAGCTCACAGGCAAGCTCCACGCTGTGGATGATAATGTTTTCAAACTATTTATATCATTGTACAGCGAATGTAGACTGTATACGCAAATGTATTTGAATTCTTTTCTCCACAGTAAAGATGAGGGAATGATGATTTCAATATAAACTATCAAAGTCATAGATATATCACACAGGTTTTCAGCTCTTGCAAGGCAAGGACGGAATCAATACATAACCAATGTAGGCCTTGGGTCATATTCTGCATAAACCGATAACCCACATCTTTGAGGAATTGAGGGAAAAAATTTCGTCAAGGAATGAAACTATAAGATAAAAAAATGTAAGAGGATCAGTTCTAAACATGTGTAGCAGATCTACATCCCTAAAAGTTCACTGGACAGATTTGGCATTTATCTGTGTTGTCTTGGTATATTTTTTTCTTCTTACGCTGTGTGGCTTTTCACAATCTTGCGCTGAACTCAACATCTTATCATCCAGATTTATCAGTCACAAAAGTTACATAAATATGTAATAAACAAAAATTAAAAATTAACCAAAAATTTCAGTACTGAATTGCGCAAGTTAGCGACAAAAGTGTGCAGCACCACTGTCATTGTTCAAAAGAGATATGGTAAAAAAAAGAAAAGGGCAAAACCGTCAATGTACACAAAAGTCATATTAGGGTAAAACAATAATATGTACAGTAGCACAGTCGGTTTGTTGATCACAGAAGGTATACAAAGTGAATAACACACTATGACGGGTACGGTGAGTGGGTCTCATTTCGCCGTGACGCATTTCGTCTTCACCTTGATACTAAACTGAACTAATGTTTGCTGCAGATTTTCTGTCGTATAAACTAAGAAAGAAACCGTCGCAATTATAGGGAGTGCACTTTTTTTTATTTTACTTTTTCTTTTTAATCCAGTGCCATATCGACACATTTCCATCATCAAATCGTGATTTTACTATTCATTTGTTGTTTCTTTACTGCTTCAAACGTTAACATCGCTATCAACAGCGTTCCTTCTTCATTACTTATGGCGTCACCGTCTTCCTCGTCTTAGAGAGCGTTGTTGTCTTGTAAAGTTGTAAGCTAGCATAAACCATGCACACTGGAATTCACTGAAGATGTTAGCGCCGTTCAATATACTGTCAAGATAGTACTGTTTTCATTTGTTCGCACTTACAGGAAACAATCAGACCTATCCTCAATTTGATGCCATGATAATATAGCAATAATTTCTGTGCTTGATAATATACTGATATCTAATGGCCAATGGCCGCATGCAAAATCCTTGCGTTAATTTGCGCACTGCTGTAACTACAGCGAAATACTTGAGAACTTGCGCCATTAACAATGGGATCTCTTGCCTTTTCAAGAATGACATTAACTCTGCATGCTGAACGCCGCTAAGAATGCATTCAGCACCAATTCACTAATGGAATTCCTACAATGATGAGAGATCTCATCGTTGATGCGCAAACGCTAAATTACTGATGTTTTAGGGGTTAATCGTAATTATCACTGTAAGCAAGTGTGGCCAAGGTGTACAGGTTTGATTCACATATGCATAAATAGGTTATGATAATAAAACTGACTATCAACCCTGAAACGTGTGGAATATAGAGTTATAATAAAAAACAAAAACGATGGTTTGCTTGTTATCAGTATTGTAACTATGTCTTTAGACGAATACTTGTGTTATAAAAAAATGGAACAATATTTAAGGACAGATTTCCAACTGTTTTGTGCCCTATCTGTCTCTAGTAGCAAAACTGATTGGAAACGACATTATCGCATCTCTGCAGTGATCACAAAATGGGCTCCGGCCAAATGCCACACACCCACACAGACAGACAGGTCCTTTCATCCACATAGACACGTCCTATCACCCATTTAGACAGGTCCTGTCTATAACCCATTTAGACAGGTCACCCATTTAGACAGGTCCTATCTTTCACCCATTTAGACAGGTCCTATCTATCACCCATTTAGACAGGTCCTAACTATCACCCATTTAGACAGGTCCTATCTATCACCCATTTAGACAGGTCCTATCTATCACCCATTTAGACAGGTCCTATCGCCCATTTAGACAGGTCCTATATATCACCCATTTAGACAGGTCATCTATTTAGACAGGTCCAAGACAGGTCCAGGTCCTATTTAGACAGGTCCAGGTCCTATTTAGACAGGCCCAGATCCTATTTAGACAGGTCCAGGTCCTATTTAGACAGGTCCAGGTCCTATTTAGACAGGTCCAGGTCCTATATCACCCATTTAGACAGGTCCTATCACCCATTCAGACAGGTCCTATCACCCATTCAGACAGGTCCTATCACCCATTCAGACAGGTCCTATGTCACCCATTTAGACAGGTCCTATGAGGACGTGCAGTGTCTGAATAATGGCTGATGACAGCATAAAAATCAATAAAGGTTTTCAAAAAAAAAATTGCAAGAATGAACAAATAATACTGTATCTTTGAAACAAATAAAGATTAATAAGAAATAAATACAAATACAAATAAATATAAATAATTTGCGTATGGACATTATTGTCTGAATACAATCAGATTATATAGTTTACACAGAGTAAATATCACAACATGAGCAGCGAGAGTCCACTGTCTAAATATGATAGAAAAGCACCACTGATTGCGTATTTCTTGCTGCTTGTTTTGGAATAAATATGTAGGTGACATAAGTCTTATGTCTTTCATTTAAAAAAAAAAATTCGCAAAAAAAACCTTGAAATTGTTTTGTGCTTTGAACACAACCAAACATCACTGCAACTGGCAAGTGTATATTGGGTACATGAAAGAAACAATGGATTAATCTTAGCATTCCTGCCATCATGCAGTGTCCAAATGTTTTATAAAAAAAAAATATTGAATGTTGCAGCGAAAAGAATGTAACATTTGAAATCCTTTATAAGCAATTTATAGACGAAACACGTCTGGCTGACGTCTAACGCCTCTTTGCTTCAATGTAAACAACAATTTAAGTCTTCTCTGTAAAGTTTGTCTGCTTCATTCAAGCTTCTTCCTCTCCGCTCTTCTTCTCATCTCACTCTGACTTTCCAGTCCACTATGACCTCCAACCCCCTTTTGACCCTTGACCCCACTGTGACCTTGACATCTGTGACCTTGACCACTGCAGTACGTTGATCATCATCTCTTGATACTCTGCAGCATGTCATAAACAGTCCTGTGTCGTCGATGGGGGACAGGGAAAGCTCTGTCCGTGTAGGACTCGTCAAGCAACGTCGGCCATTTGTCCGGCCCCTGCGTCCTTGACCTTTCATTGGCCGGCGGAAGTTTGTTGGGGTCACGGTTGCTGCCTCCGCTGTGACCGTACCGGTTCAAAGACTGGCTTCTTGCCCTCGCTCTTTTCGCGGCCTCTTCCTCTAACTCCGTGGGCATTTTCAGAAAGTTCTGACAGTGCTCGACGAAGTTTTCAATCTGTGCTATGCGGGTGGATCCGGCAAACGTGTCGGTCGCGATTTTGCAACAGCCCCAAATAAACGCAAAGAGGTTGAGTCCAGACGACTGGAAGGGGTGGGAGACCATGGACGAGTTCACTGTAAATGGGGAAGACGGGGGGTCACATTGTCATATAGCTGCTATTCATTTCACATCATAAACAAAACTGCATTATAATAAGAACTGTCTCTAAGATGACACAAGCCTCCCGCACTCAACCAAAAAAAAAAAATACTTTATTATTTCAGTAGCTAGGATACACGTCCCTTAAAACAATAATTTATTATACACGCATAAAGCAGACGCCCGAAGACTCTGAGACAAGGCAGGACAAACAGCTAGAGCGACCTGTTAGTAAAATGAATGGTCACTGGAAAATCGAAAGACTAACCACAGCGACGGGAATCACACGAACAGAGAATGTGAGAACGAAAAATGAAGTTTAACCGTAGAGATGAACAAGTCAGCTTTGCAATAACCTAGAAGTTCAGGTCTGAATTATTAATTTATTACCCCTTGATATTCGGCGATTTAACCTTTACTGGTCATCCTTAAAGGTCTTGATGCGGCATTAAGTTACCCACACCCTCTACTGTACTAATAAAAAACTCACGAATTTCTCAGAGCAAGTTCCGATAAATCGCTAGACCCAATGTAGATGAAAACAGTGGGCCTTTTTCTTATCCACGTATACCTCACACCCATCTTCACTTAGGTACCCACAAAAACGTTCGACGATAGCAAAATAGTGCTGCTTGTTTATTTATGTGTAAGGTACCTATGTGCTTCTGAAAAGGAACTTGAATAAATCCATAAAGTATCAGCGTTCTGAGATTCCATATTCTGGAGATATTGTAAAATGAAAAGCAAAATTGCTTACAAGTACCCACGAAAGGATCATTTTGGTAAGAAAATGCCACATTTCTGATTCATTATAGAGAGAGACACAGAAAGAAACACAAAAGCTGCTAACTGTTAGCACTTTGACAATATCAACATGAAAGACATCTGAACACATTGATGACAGGTCATCTCAATGACAATATCAACATGACAGACATCTCAACACACTGATGACAGGTCATCTCAATCGCACTTCTAGAAACTGGGAAATTGGACACAACTATAACAACATTTATCATATCCAAAAACTGGAAACAATAAACATATAACTGAAGTCATAACACTTAGATATGGTCCAGCCCTTTTACAGTGACAGGGCATACAGAGCCAAACCATTTTAAAAGATATCTTCGTGTGAAGTCCACCGTTCGTTTCGATCTGCACTACCAAGACTCTTCTACCTAGAACAGTGAACTTATTCTTATAAAGGGTGGCTTAAGATAAAGGTTACCACAGCAAAAAAAAACTGCCTTCATGAGTAATTTCTTACCACTGGCCAGCTTATTTCCACTTGATCATTCTCTTACTATCTTTTATATAGAGAACACCGGGCAAAAACAAAGGGACATGCTCGAAGCAGGCACAAGAAAATGGGCTGTTTTAAAGGTATGCGGATTAAAGACTGTTAAATATTTTATGGCAGTGTTATCATGCAAATAAATTGTGTACACCCAAAGCTGCCAGAGTTTCATGCAGTGATATTATCGCCCCTTAACAAGGACTGCAATGCAGAAGCGTGAAAATAGCTTATAATATAACACGACATTGTTTTTTAATTTGCTAATAGACTTGATCATGCAAAGCTCTGTTGAATACATGTACAATTTTACTAGGTACAATACTTAAATGCGCAAAAGTTTTTTTTTTTTCAATCCAGTGACGGCCTTCTAATGTACTTATGTGTTATGAATTATCCCTGACAGTTTTGATAAGTTCTAAAAGCATTCAGTTAAATAAAATCGGTCCAAACATGACCGAAGTTGAGGAATTTTTTAAGAGCTTCATTTAATGAATTGCAATGAAAACGATTAATATAGAGCAGGCAAAAACACTTTTAACTTACTTACTTGCCTGACTTAAAATTATGAAAAGATACACCTACAGCAATACATTTCAATTCAAGCAGATTTACTGATGATACTGATTCACGTAAAAAAGAAAATTCCTCACCAAACTTTGTCTCCAAGAATTTAAAATATGTGCTATCTTTTAGAATTTTGTATACATGTACTTAGATAAAAGCACATTTGAAGGCATATGAGCCAATAAATTATACTGAATATATAGTAGTGGTATGAAAGAATTTATGCAAAATCTGCTCTTCATAGCATTTCTACTTGAAACTGACATTCCTGAGTATGCCTTAGGATGAGGTGGTATTGACGTGAACTGCAGGGATTTCCACTGCATTTTCATCTGCTATAATCCCTATTCATGTTGCGTAACCAATAAAGGAATGGTTCTGGAATAGTTCATACAAACTAAGGAACCAATGTTCTGAATTACTGCAACACTCTGGTCCATAATAATCATATTATGTAGTAACTCTTCGTTAAAATGTTATCACACATCACGTGTTATCAAGGGCAAAGGTGCATCAGTGTGTGTGCGGAGTGCTTGAAGTGATAAATAGAAAGGATTTTTTTGTCATTCGCCTGTTCCTACATGTCTAGCCATTCATATTTTCATTGATGTCCTAGATGCTTAAATGGTCAATTGATGAAGTGAGATCTGTATTTACCAACTCAAAGAAAAGGAAACCCGATTTCAACAGTGAATTTTTCAATAACTTCCTTATTTGTGTATTCATGTTTTGTTGTTTCTTTCTAACATATAAAAAAATATACCTGAAATATTACCAGCGCAGTTAGGGCCTGAGACTCTTGTCTTGATTTGTAAGTTACGTATTTCTTCTTCATTAATATTCATGAGCACAAATTAATCATCCCAAGAGTGCAATACCCCGATAAACGTCAAAATGTAAATTTTACGGGAGAGGCAAAAGAGTCCCTCATATTTGTTAAACTGCACTTAGCAAAGCGAGTCCGTGAAAGACAATTCTGCTCAATGCTGTGTAATGTATGAGAGAATTCTGTCTGTTGAGTAAGAAATTACTAAGCCACGGTCAAATAGTAGAGATTTCTCGGTTTTCGTCATTGACATTGCTTGGTGCAAATGTCCGACTTTGGCTCAGAAAAGGAAAAAAAAAACATCAAAAAAATCAGAAATATCTGACAGTTTCTTACCAAACCACGCAACTAGTGAAGTTAAATAGTAGCGCTCTGAGGTTTCAACAAATGTATGTGCAATACTATTGGCAGTCTAAAATTCCGAGACGGCAAAACCTGAATTTTAGGTCAGAGGGATGTTTATCGAGGTATTTCACTCAAGCCACAAAACATGAAGCATACCAACCTGAGGTTCTGTCTGGGTTCATGTAGTCCCATCTTCTCTGCATGTCAATGTACAGTATGTCTATGGCAGCATTAGTGAGTCCCTTGCGGTTGAGGCGACACTTCCTGAGAGGTCAAAGGTCAATCACAGCATGGTAAAGATACAAAGATTGATACTGCATGGAGGAGGTCTATAACGTAAGCTTTCTCTCTCTACCCACCCACCCACTCACACATACACACATATATACATACATATACACACACATACACACACACACGCACGCACACACATACACATATACACACACATACACATACATACATACACACACACACACACACACACACACACACACACACACACACACACACACACACACACACACACACACACACACGCACACACACACACACATATAATATATACATACACAAAGACACATATATATATACATGCGCTCACCCATGTGAAGCCCCAAAGGAATAAGCACATCCCCGACACCCTCTCCCGTGATTTTGCAACCTCCTTGGGCAAACCCAACAAATCCATACTGGCATGTCTGGTCCATCTAGAAGTCAAACTTTACAGTACAAAGAGCAGCAACACTTACCTGGCAAAAAGGCGAAACATGGTAGGCCCTAACCGCAAGCAGCCTCTAACACCAAGGCAAGTTATGAAAATATCCGCCAAACGTTCAACAATCCTTTCACTGGAATAGCTTTCACCATACAAGGCGGGGAAAATCTCCTTAAGACACGACTCTTCCTCTTCATCCTCATCATCGGAAGAGTCCAACAGAGAAAGGTCAAAGGGCATAGGTCGCGCTGGTTTTCCCTCCTCATCATCCTCTTCCATGAGAATGTCACCGGAAGTGTCACCAGTTTTGAAAAACACACTTGGCAGACGGTCACTCGTGTCCATCATTCGCACCTCTGAATTTTTACCATTTTTCCTGGAATTGTTGTTGCTGTTTTGGTTGTCTTTGCTGGAGGATTGGGTCAGTTCGGGCTCAGGTTCTCGATAGTCAGGGAAATACTTTGGGTTGGAGGGTCCCTGTTCAGTAAAGAATACCTCCCCTTCCCCTTCAATGAACACACGGCAAGTCTCGTTCCGGACAAATTTGGGTTTTGCCCCATAATAATCAGACTCTTCAAAAATTGACCTTTGTTTGTCTGATTTCTCGTCTTCGACGTCCATATACTTTATGGAGATGTCTCGTTCCCGTCTGTGGTGCCGCCGAGGGTTGTTAGGATTGTCTGTCTCCATGTCTTCTTCTTCACTATTGTGGTACCGTCTTCGTCGTCGACGTTTTCGCCTAGAAAGTTGAATGTATATATTGTATATACACGTATATTTGTGTAGTGTGAGATGAATGCAAATTAATAGTTTGCTGCCGCTATGTAAGTATGTCTCGTGCACGCAAAATTTACCATTACTGCTGAAAGGACTTTAAATCTTACTGACAATAAGGCCTAGAGATCAATGTATTGTGAATGGTGAATTTATGGTTCTCCCCCCCCCCNTTCTCCCCCCCCCCCTCGACCAACAGCTCGTATCTTTTCTACACAATTTCAAAAACTTTCATCTTGAAAACAGGTAAAAATGCTCCAGCAAGAAAGTGTTAATGAAAGTTTAAAATAAGAAACTTATTGAAAGTGTATTTGCAACCCTAAGCCCTTGCCAAACCCTATAAAGT